>QVIE01002338.1:0-18461 GCA_013387415.1 Panellus pusillus | reverse complement strand
AAGCAGCCCCACACACGTAGATGAGAGGCATCCGGTTTCTCCTTGTGCCAAAGCTCATAGGGAGTGGTGTTATCTGGAATGCTAGCCGTTGGATGCATGTTTGCCACATGAATGTAGGCAGAGACAGCAAGTGCCTTGAATGAAGGAGGCAAATTGGCTTCATACAACATAGCAGTTGCATGCTCATCAATGGTGCGGTTCCCACGCTCTGCAGTCCCATTCTGCTGCGATCTATTCCTTGTCGAATGACGACGAGTAATGCCCTCTGATGCCAGAAACTCTGCAAACTCAGAGGACATGTACTCTCCACCTTCATCTTCCGGAACGCTTTGATTTTTTGTTGAAAGTGATTCTCAGCATATGCTTTGAACACTTTGAACGCCTTGAGTGCACCACTCTTGCGCTTCATGTGCATAGTAGCTTTGAAGCGTGTATGATCATCAATGAAGATAATACGATGTTTCCAGCCCTCCCGGGTGTAAACCTTGTACTCCTTCAGATCAGAGTGTATCAAATCAAGGGGCGCTTCAGCACGATGACCAGTAGAAGGAAATGGAGCCGCATTCAGCTTGCCAGCAAGGCATGGCTCACAGATTGGATCTGGCTTCCGGTTTGAAGTAAGCTTCGCACCAGTGACCAGATTCTTGCTCAGGATCTTCTGGGTGTCAGAGTGATGCCCAAGCCGCCGATGCAGCAGTTCCAGATCAAGAGGCAAGGTTCCAACTGCAGATAAAGCTGAAACAGAAGGGATCTCGATCTCTCTTATGAATGCCTGGTTCCTCTCATCAATGTCCGCTTCAAAGACCAATCCACCATTCAAACTGAAGGAGATGATGCATCCCTTCATTAGAATCGAATAGCCATGAACACGAGACAGATAGGTGGTAGAGATGAGGTTATGAGACAAGAGGGGAACAACATACAGGACATTTGTAAGGATAATAGATCGAGATGCACGTCCCTTTAAACGTGGTCTAAGCGTAATCTCCCCAACCAGCTCCGAGTATACAACAACTCCATTTGCAACTTCTATTGGAACTCTGTGAGGACGGACATTTTGCAGCCACTGGCGCTGGCCACTCATGTGCGAAGTGGTTCCTGAGTCTGAGTTCCAACGGTTGTTAGCAGATGATGAAGCTGAGTGGGATATGATACTTGCATTCGACGCAACGTGGGACGCTGTTGCTGCACCTTTCTTGGGTTCTTTCTTCCTAATGAGCTCCAGGAATTGCCAACACCGAAATAGGGTGTGACCAGAGCGCCCACAACCAGGACAGATAGCTGACTGGGTGGGAGGTGCAGCTGCAAGAGCGGAATTTGAAGGGGATGGAGTAGGGATGGTGGCAGCCATAGCCAGTCCAGAGAGAGGGTTGATTTGGCTAGTGTCACCCTCCTGATGAGCGGTCCTGAATGCCTGATGATTGGCATATGCAACTTCGATTTCAGACACCTTGAGATCAGAGGATGACTGTTCAAAGGGCGCTTTCAGGACAGAGTAGTGCTCATCAGGAAGTGCCATGAGAAGAACCACAGCTTGTAGTTCCTCGTCAGCGTTTGCAAGAGTGAAGTCCTTAGACCTTGACTCCTTCAATAAACGCATAGCAGCAGAGACTCGACCAGTGAGAGCCAGGAGTGATTCACCATCCCTGAGATGGATGGATGTCAAAGTCCTGTAGGCATTGAAGCGAGCTCCAGCCTTCCTTGGAGCGAAAATAGACTCCAAGGCCTCCCAAAGATCTTTGGGATTGTCTTCATGCTGTCTGACAAGGGGTTTGACATCTTGGGACAACATGCCCCAGAGAATGCCAACACACTTCTCTCTATCAGCCAGGTTGCCATCTGACTCCGCAGTGATGCAACAGTGATAGACACCTTTTCGACGCAAATAGGCTTTAGCATCGCCCTTCCATTCGGAGTAGGGTGTGTCTTTGGTGAGCAAAGGCCCAAGGGAGTTGTCTGAGTCTGACATAGCCCCAAATGTGTGTGTGATGAAAAGTAGGTAATGCAAAGAGTCCGTGACGTTGTAGGTGATAAAACTCGGTCTACTGAACACCCAGTTGTCGAGCACTCGGGCCCTAACCCCAGAATCAACGGATTGACTACCGTTTGTTGTCTGGTGGACTAAAGACTACCTCCCACAGAGGGTTCGTCCCAACAGTTGGTGTTCCTATATACAAAGCTCACACACACACAAAAAGGGCGGACAGATAGCACAGAATGCGCAAATATGCACAGAGATGCACAGAATGCAAAGAATGCAAAGAATGCACAAGGATGCACAAAATGTGCAGAATGCGCAAATGCACAGGGATGCAAAGGATGAGAACCTCACAAGATGAATGACTCAGTTCAGGCCGGGGCCCATAACTTGTTAGAACAGGCAGCAAAGAGGACTGGAGTCAACAGTGAGAACTCTTGTATTAAATGCGAAAATGCGAATAGACTACTTGCCTGGAGTCAACAGTGAGAACTGGGGACCCAGGCTGAAAGCTAGCTAGCTATATACTGTGTGTAACAAAAGGAATCCCAAAAGCGGAATACAATAAGGAATACAATAAGAAGATAAGAAGATAAGCAGATAAGCAGATAAGAACTGAATAGAGAATGATCTTCCCATGTCAGGATGAGTATCAGGATGACTATCAGATGAATACCAGTGAACGGTCACATGATAGAGCGCGACACGCCGCGGTCACATGACCATAACGCATCACGTCGTGTCACAGCAAGACAAGAATGGAACATGTCCAAACTCAATCTCCAACACTCTTATCTTCTTATCTGCTTATCTTCTTATTGTATTCCTTATTGTATTCCGCTTTTGTGATTCCTTTTGTTACATACAGTATATAGGTAGCTAGCTATCAGCCTGGGTCCCCTGTTACATACAGTATATAGGTAGCTAGCTATCAGCCTGGGTCCCCAGTTCTCACTGTTGACTCCAGGCAAGTAGTCTATTCGCATTTTCGCTTTAATACAAGAGTTCTCACTGTTGACTCCAGTCCTCTTTGCTGCCTGTTCTAACAGTTTATTGTGTGTGTGTGTGGATTGAAGGTTTTAAGTGGTAGTTGCTTCACAGTAACGTTCCGCGGAAGATCTTGTCCTCTTTGCTGCCTGTTCTAACAGTTTATTGTGTGTGTGTGTGGATTGAAGGTTTTAAGTGGTAGTTGCTTCACAGTAACGTTCCGCGGAAGATCTTAAATTGGAAACTCACCTGGGCACCCAGGAGAGAAACACTCCGAGAGAAATCAGACGGAAAGAACAATAAGACCCGTGTATATTCGGGAGACGAAGGTATGTGGATGAGAGTACGAGAATAAGGAATAATTAGGTAAGTCACCGTCCGTCACGCATGTAGGTAAGCTGACAGGTTTACATAAATCCATCTTAAGTTCACACTAGTGTGTCGGAGTCGCCGTCTCACCAAGCGGACTTTTAAATAGAACTATTGCTCCTATGTTGCTAAATAATATTCTGAACATGTATAAGTAGGGTAGATTATCTCGAAACACAGAACAGATCCTTTCCGTGAGCTAGTGGCTATAAACACTGCAATTCAGTGGAAGTATTTGGGGGTTTCGACATTCTACTATTAGTTGAATAGTGAATATCAAAACTTTTACTTGCTATTGTTGGAATTTGTGAGATTGAGCTTGGAATAAACGAATCTTAAGAATTCCTATCGAACAGCACTCGGGAACAAAGTGTACAAATCCGTGTTGTATCGGTCGCGTCGAATTAGACGTTGTTATTGTTAGAACAGGCAGCAAAGAGGACTGGAGTCAACAGTGAGAACTCTTGTATTGAAGCGAAAATGCGAATAGACTACTTGCCTGGAGTCAACAGTGAGAACTGGGGACCCAGGCTGATAGCTAGCTACCTATATACTGTATGTAACAACAGGAATCCCAAAAGCGGAATACAATAAGAAGATAAGCAGATAAGAAGATAAGAGCTGTATTGAGAATGATCTTCCCATGTCAGGATGACTATCAGGATGACTATCAGATGAATACCAGTGAACGGTCACATGATAGAGTGCGACACGCCACGGTCACATGACCATAACGCGTCACGTCGCGTCACAGCAAGACAAGAATGGAACATGTCCAAATCAAATCTCCAACACCATTTGCTCCGGTCTTTCTATTGTATATCTGTGTGGAATATAGCTGAGAAGCTCTAAATCAAATACAAAAGCTTTAGAATTGTATTGCTTGGTCATTCCAAGGGTATTATTCACAACACATCTCTTTGAACGCTCTTTCGAGATAACAACCTTCCCTACAAACTTTTCAAGGCCCTGTACTAGGGACTTATACTCGGCGGCATCTACTGAGGGAATCACTCGCTACGAGCTCGTGTTGGAAGTTAACAGTTTTATACTGTTCCCAGTGACTTTCTGAACGGAATCATTGTGTTCTGTTTCTTCTATAGGTTTCATGCAGACTCATCAGCGCGAACAACAGTATTTAGAGCAACATGTAGCTTGCCTGGTGTAAAAAATGCCGCATCTCGCTGTTCGTTGTCTGGGGGCAGGCTGCTGCCGCATACGACACAATTTGTAGCTAGTTGGTTCCTCATGGTTTTCGGATGATTTGAGAAATGTTTCTGGTCCCTTTCTTCTGCTTGCGTATGCTCAGTTCCGTAGCATTCCACTATAGGGATTCCGCGGATTCGGTGGAAGTATTTCTTTACAATACATTCATTTCCTATTTTGCTTGAATCGCTCGCTAGGTGGGAGTGTTGAGATATATGTAGCTCGCGATTCAGATTTACGTAGATGTAGAACAATTAATCATCAATCTTTTGTGTGACTGTGTCTTTCCCCGGCATTTCATCGTCCCCTGTGTGTCTGCCAGCTCAGTATTGTGTCCCCTCATGCATTCTCCCTTTCTTTTGCGCCGACCTCGGATTCTGCACTCAACAGAATCTCCTGCAGAAACGTCTTGAGTAGTTCGTTCAGTCTGTTTATGTTGTGGATGAGTTCCTCAAAGTTGTTGAGGTGAAAAAGAGACTGTAGAGGTCCAAAGTATAGCAACTGGCGCGCTTCCATCATAGGTTCAGCAGCAAAATCACTCTCAAAACAGCATGTATGGTATTCACGCCGCATCATCGCCTCCATCCACCTATCTATCCCCTGTCTCAGCACTGTTGTTATTTGAGCACAACCCCTATACCACATATGGCAACTTGATGGGGGCTGTGCCTCAGCCATCTCGGCAGCCATTCTTTCAACTCCGCCTGCCGCAAATTTAAAGTTGCTGAATGGCACAAACACCACCACATTTTCATGCCCATTGCCCTCTCCTTCCACCTTCTCACCAGATGGCGGCGATGAACACCGCAGGTGTCATACCCCCGGTGACTGGGCAACAAAGTTGGTCGCGATGATGTCGCCGATGTTTGAGCCTGCACCTGCCGTGAGGGAGAGTCTGTTGTTTGTCGCGCCCCATGATTGACTCAGAATTTTTGCTTACGCAATTAATCACGTGCACACGTGTCTTTCCCTTTGACGCACGTCTTTTCACACCAGTATATGGACAAAACCATATCATTCAGTCTTGGTAGCGAGAATCTGACCTCTTCAAAGGTTTGGATTTCTTTCACAGATTTCTGTTAAAACTACTGCATCCTAAGCATGAAGACCTCACCTGAAGCATATATAGATACAAAAAAGGCTACATACTTTGAAAAGACACGTCAAAAACATGTGTCGAAGGAAAGGACGTGTAAGCACGTGATTAACTGCGTAAGCAAAAATTCTGAGTCTATCAAATGCCACGACAAACAAAAGACTAGGCACCGCTGTGTACGCCCCATTCACATATAGCCCGAAGGAGTTGTCTACAGCGAGGATTTGAGGATCGCCCAAGTTGTAAGCCCACTGCTTACGGAACGGACAAAATAGTAGTAAACGGACACACTTTTATCTTTCTTTACCTACATTCTGTGCACAGACACAACTCTCTTAATCACACCTCGGTTCTGTTGTTCTGTCCGGCATTGCTGAGTGTTTCTCACCCCTCTTATAAGAGGTGAGTTTCCAAGAGTGTCTCCTTGCCCACGGGGGAGATAAGGGTCTTGCCGAAGCCGACGGAGCTGGCGGGCGCGTTATTCGCTGGCACACTGCGTCGGTGGTGGACCAGATCCAGGTGCTGCAGGTCAGGCTCGCAATACCCTGAATCTGTAGCCTTGTATCTTATAGTACATGCCTTGTAATACCCTGAATATATAGCTTTGTATCTCATACACTTGTACATGTGAACTTGACGAATAATTTGGGGTAAATGACGGCCGCCGAACTGCCGAGATATCGGCTTGTTGATGCAGCCGCCGCACTGCCACGATCAAATTGCCATAAGTGAATCCGGGGTTGTGCTCAAACTCAAGCAACTCTGTCCCAGCGCATTACTTATCGCTGTTTCGGAAGTAGTAATCAAAGAACGTTGAGTCATCTGGAAACGCGTTTTTCCCACATAGAGCCCGGATGTCGGAATAGATCGCCGTTGCTTTATAGTTACCAATAGATCTGATGTCTCTTCATAGAGCCACGTAGAGACGCACTCTCTGTTTAGAGCCCATTGTCTCTCCGAGCACCGTGGCTCTACTGCTCTCTATGATAGCAGACATTCCCCACTATTGCCTTTTGGCCGATGATACGACTGCTAAATAAACAGGCGTGTAATCTTGCATTTTTGCAATTTTGGTGCGCACACCAATGCCTCTATCTGGTGATATACAATTAGGGTCAGAGTCGAGCTCCGAGCTGGTGATCGAGTGTTAATGATGCATATACGAGCGGGAATTCGGCAGTATGGTAAATACTTGGCTGTTCTACCAAATGGCAGTCGGTATACCAACTCGAAAGGGTTGCGAGGAACGAAATGCTAGGCACCATACCCAGGAGATATACCCATAACAAAAGACCATTGCACGAACATATTCCGAGGAAGACCTTTTCAAAGATTTCTTACTAGGAAAATGATTGTTTCGAGAAATATGCATATTGCAGACTTCCGAGGAACTATAAATAGCGCGTCTAGAAGGAACAAGTGGTTCCGAGGAACTGGAAAACATGAAGAATACTATTTTTGGGGAACACCCAACTCACAGAGAGGAAAGAATGGCTTTCCTCGGAATCGAACTCAGGCCGAGGAACACTTCGGGGTCGGAATTACTCGTCGGGAATATCGGCTTTTCACGGTGGCGTGATTTGCGCGACATTACGGCATGACCAATTAAGATAACATAAAGAAAAGGAGTAGTACTCTGGCGCCACGCATACACGCGTACCCGGCAGCGAACCCTCGCGCCCTGGCTCCACAAGTGAGGCCAGAAAAGGTATAATGAAAGGTACAGAGCGGAAAGATCGAACCAATAGGCAGAGAGAGAGCAGGACGCGCGTCCGGCAGCTCCCTCGGAAGGGTTCTTGGCAGTCCCTCGGAATAATCTGGCTGACTGTCCAGCCAAAAACAGGCATATGAACGCGTGGGGCGTCGGAGAAATAAACACCACCACTCAATTATTACTGTAGAATATTTACTCATCACTCTTGTAAAAATGTATATAAACCCGCCAGAAACGCGAGGAACGGCATCACATCGAACCCCCCACTTGCCCAGACCTCGGTCCAAGCTAGTAAAACGGTTGCGGTGCGGTCTGTAACATCCACGGAGATTTGTTATCGAACAATTCTTAGCTAGTTACAATATAAAGTGAATTTGTTGGCATAACCAAAGTGGGCGTGTTGTGTGCGTGAGTCAATTGAGGCCACCCTCAAATAAGCTTTCAAAGGTACCCGAGCTCTGGTTCAACTTGGGTCAATTGTGTGAACGGTTCGCTGTAGCACAGTTCCTCTCCGTGTTGCATCGGGGTTGTAAATTGTTACTAAGAAGTACGCTGGGTTAAACCCTGGGTGTTTCTACTGAGGTTCGCAAGGTTTCGCCCCTTGGACGCTTCAAAAACCTTTCCGAGGAACATACTTCCGAGGAATCTAAATATAAAAAACCAATACATTGTTCATTCGTGTACTTTGTGACCAAAATCTACCAATCCGAGGACTCTTTAGTTCGAAGTTTGATCTGATACGTCTCCGAGAAACGAAGAGTGCTTCCCGAGGAAACATTAATCTTACCTGTATACTGCAGGGTGACCCGAACTCAAATTGTTGAGACTTCTGACATACCAAGGTTCATTGGTTGTTGTGTGTGTGTGTGGATTGAAGGGTTTTTAAGTGGTAGTTGCTTTGTAGTAACGTTCCGCGGAAGATCTTAAATCTATTTTAAAGTTCACGCTAGTGTGTCGGAGTCGCCGTCTCACCGATCAGCCTTGAGTGCTGATAGGACTGAGACTTCTGTCTCCCGAAAGATCTAAGACCGCCCTCGCTCCCTCAGCCTACTACTGCCATGGAATTCGTCCCAGCCTCCCAGCTGTTTGAAGACCCGGAATGTTATGGCCTTTCTGGACTCGGGGCTTGAAACGCGGTCGGAACATGCCCTGGCAACTCAGCACTGGTGCCGCGGGCACTATGAGTCGCGGGCGCCTTACGTGGCAGGACCAGGCAGGTGCGTGCTTGTACTCAGGAACTGCCTTCTGCACCAACTCTCGGCCACCCACACATCAGACTATCGGTCAGGTGTGTCACTATGCGTGCTCTCCCAGACCCCTGAGAATACCGCAAGGCAGTAAGATTCAAGAGTCCGGACAAAAAATTTGAAATGGGTCCCGACGTGTGATACCAGTCCGGACAAAATGGGTCCTCAGCGACCGACCTTGGATTCTTAGTCCGGACAATAAATTTGGTCGAAAACAGGTTAGATACATAGTCCGGACAAAATGTTGGTGAGCATTGTTCAACTTTGTACTAGGTACTAGGTACAATACAATCACCTGTACATACGCAATGAGAGCCACTACACGATCATAAGTTTCTTGGAATTTACTCATTGTCCGTGTCAATCAGGTACATATTGCTTTAGTTGTGTGGGCCACCGAGTGGCACAAGATATTGTTAAATTTTCATATGCGGGGTTGTTGCGGATGGTTACAAGTTCAAATACTGTCACAATTTCAAGCCTAAAATCAGTGACAGCGCCCTTATCTAAGCACCCGATAAGATAACCCCAGATAAGATAGGATCAACGGGGAAGATACATTGAGCAGCCCGTAGATGCGTCGGCTCTAGCTTCCACCCATATCCGGCCTCCCAACCGTTAATGGCCAGATTACCACCAACGCACCGGGACAGTGGATGAAACACATTATGCGCATGGGCGCCTTGAGGACAATAGGACATGTTGCTACAAGGTGGTTTTCATGGACAGTTAATATTTACTTGACATTTCATTACGATCACTTATTGATCGCACCGATCATTCTCTGATCGCCTCACGTATAACTTATGTAGAAGGGTCGGCACTTAGTATAAGTAGAGTAGGACAGTCGTCTACTATTCTGTACCTCCCCTAGACTTTTATTCAGTTCTCTTTTCGAGCCCTGTTCTCTCACTACCCAATCCCCCGCTTAGCCGGACCAGGACGGGAGTCAGACGCTTGATCGTGACATAATAAAAGTCTACCATCCTACCTTCGTACCGACCATCCTTTCCGCATTCCATCCCCCCACTCTTACCTCAGGCGAAAGCCAAACTACTTGGATTCGAATTTGAAGATCCATTCATACCGCAAGCGTCACGTCGTTAAATCGCGACGTTAAATAAGCGCTTCTCACGAGGCGGGTCTATTTTGACGAACAGACGCTAGGCTACGGGAAACGTTGAGTCCGTCCCCGCCTAATAGCAGTCGCTGGTGTTCGGAGGTGATCTTCGGAGAATCTCCTCACGCAGATACCGGGAGGGTCGTAGAAGGCCCGGGTCTGTTTCGTCGGCAAGTGACTGCGCCGTGAACTTCACCATCGGCTTCGTGCCGCTCTTACCAACAACGGCTTTCCGAGCCCCATCAACATATTCATCGTCGACATCTTCGGCAGACGACGCAGCCGAGGTCGCCGAAGCACTACTTGCTTCCTCCCAATTTACCACACACCGCCCCTCCGATTACGCCTCCGTGATGTCCAACCACGGATCCCCTATGCACCATTCCCGGGGAAACTCCCCACCACAACACATCCCCCCGGCATCTTACCCAGCCGGTTACGACCAATTCCCGCCACCATCCCGTTCCCCGGTCCGCCCTTTACCCCAGCGGCCGGACTCCCCTACCGCATCCGAGACGGCCAGGATTCAAACCCTGGTCCGGATCATCAATGCCACACAGTCGGCACAGTCGAGGCACGGCTCCTCGAGAATAGTCAAAGCCGCGATGCCACCCAAGTTCACGGGTGAAGATCGCTCCAAGTGGGAAACTTGGAGTGATGCCCTCCAGACGTACATGGGGGCGTACAGACAGGAGTTCCGTTCGGACGAAGAACGGATCTTCTTCGCGTTGTCCTTGCTGGGCAAGGATGACGGTTCGGCCTGCCCGGCCTCGAATTGGGCAAGGAGCTGGAAGGTCGGACACCTTTCGGCGGGAACTCTCCATGCGGGGGTTGATTTCACCTCCTTCATGGAGGGGTTGGAGCGAGCGTTCGCGGACGCCAACGCTCAGGACACGGCGCATTTGCGTCTTGTGGGAACTCGGCAGGGAAAGACACCTCTGTCGGAGTTTATCTCGGCTTTCGAGTTGAATGCCGAGATGGCGGGATACAACCCCAATGGACCTTTGGGGATGTATGACACCTTTCTCGTGAAGACCATGATGGGTCTGATAGACGAGAAGGTGCGGCACCAGCTGTATGCTGGGGGACATGCAGTTCCGGGACGATACCGGACACTGCGGGAGCGGTTGCTGAATATTAGCGCCGCAATGGAGCAAGAGGCGCTCTGGGCTACTCAGTCCAAGGGCACGCTCTTTTGGTCGCCGGCACCGGCACCACCTGCGGGAAAGGCACCCGCACCTCAAGCCCCCAAACCACAGGGGACAGCGCCAAATTTGGCAAAGAAGATCGGGCCGGGGGAAACCGCCCCGATGGACGTTGATCGGGCGCAGCAGAATGCGCGCTCGTTCAAGTGCTATAATTGTGGCAAGGAAGGCCACATGAAGCGGGAGTGCCCGGAGCCTCCCAAGAAAAAATTTAATATTCGGGCGGTCACGCAGAGGGATGACTACTCGCAGGAGGAGCTCGGGGAGCTCGCGGCTTGGCTCCGCGAGAAGGGTTTTTAAAGGGCCCCGCACCTAAGGCCAAGGTGGCGGAGCCGGCTCAGACAACGGACGCACGACACGGACAGTACACCGTCCTCGGGGAAATACACGTCACCCCTGAGGAGGAGGATTTTTACATGGACTCCGGATCTTCGCTAAGAAAAAATATACACGATTTCTTGGTTGAATCAGTACATAAGGAGCGAAGTGTGAAAATACTGGAAAACAAGAACCGTTTACGTCACATCAGAAATCGAAAGATGGATGATGAGAACAAACGGTGGAGTGCGTTCAAAAAGGCCACCGGAACCCCAACCGGTGAAACAAATAAGGAGAAAAAGGGCAGCGAAGCTGCGAGGGCTCAACCCGAGGGAACGGGGGAAGCGCCCAAGCACACCAAAGTGCTGATCGGACAGAAGAAGTCCGAGGCAGCAGCGTGGCTCTCCCGCAGGGCAATGGGAGCCACGGAGGACAAGCTGGCTAAGGAGCTAAAGGAACTCCAACGCCAGAGGAGACATCACGAGATGTTGGTGCCGATCCAGATCGAGACTCTGGACACGGGGAAAAGGCGTTCCTTGCGCGCGTTACTCGACAACGGCTGCACTACCACGTGCATTGATCGAGATTACGCAAAGGCCGAAGGACTAGAGATGAAGGAGCTCGATGTCCACATTACGGCGCGGAACGCGGATGGCACAGAGAACACTCGGGGCAAGATCACTCATTACGTAGAGTTGATCATGTCAATCGGACCCCACCATGAACGACAGAAGTTCTTGGTGACAGGACTCGGCAAGGCTCGAGCCTTTATTGGGTACGATTGGTTGGACAAGCACAACCCCGAGATCGACTGGAGGACACAAAAGATAGCCTTCAGTCGGTGCCCACCGGAGTGTAACATGACGGGAAAGGAGTACCGGCATGGGACATCGGCAATTGAGGATGTGATTGAAGAGGGAGACTCGATCCTGGTGATCGATTTTGAGGATGCCATTGACTTGCGGTTGAAAGAGACCCACGCTCAGGGCATGGCAGAGAGAGCGGGTGCGGACCGTGAGAAAATGACTGAGGACAAGATCCCGGAACAATATCGGGAATATGTCAAGGTCTTCGCAAAGGAGTCGTTCGATTCGTTACCGGAAAAAAGACCGTGGGACCATGCGATTGAACTAAAGCCTGGATCAAAGGCAGTCGATTGCAAGGTCTATCCTTTGTCGTTGGGTGAGCAAGAGAAGCTCAACGACTTTTTGGAAGAGAACCTTAAAAGCGGACGGATCAGACCATCAAAGTCACCGATGGCCTCCGCGTTCTTTTTCATCAAAAAGAAGGATGGAACCCTACGGCCGGTACAAGATTACCGGAAGTTGAACGAGATGACGGTCAAAAACCGTTATCCTTTACCCCTTATCTCGGAGCTGGTCAATAAACTCCGAGGCGCGAAACACTTCACCAAACTGGATATACGGTGGGGTTACAACAATGTCCGCATTCGGGAGGGAGATGAGTGGAAGGCTGCGTTCCGGACCAACCGAGGGCTGTTCGAGCCTTTGGTGATGTTTTTCGGATTGACGAACTCGCCCGCTACGTTTCAAACAATGATGAATGACATCCTAAGGGAGCTCATCAACGAGGGGCATGTGATCGTCTATCTGGACGACATCCTGATCTATACGGAGACAATAGAGGAACACCGCCGAGTCGTAAAACGTGTGCTTGACATCCTGGAAAAGAACAAACTCTTTCTCAAACCAGAAAAGTGCGAGTTCGAACGCACTGAGATCGAGTATCTAGGAGTGATCATATCACACAACTCGATGCGGATGGACCCCGTGAAGATCAGAGGGATCATGGAGTGGCCGGAGCCGAAAAACCTCAAGCAAGTGCAGGCTTTCCTCGGCTTCACAAATTTCTACCGAAGGTTCGTTCGGGGATACAGTGAAGTCGCCAAGGCGCTCACGAGGTTGACGGGGAAGGAGGGGTTCACGTGGGGACCCGATCAAAAAGCCGCGTTCCAGAAGCTGAAGGATCGGATCGCGGAGGATGTGGTGCTTGCACTGCCAACAGACGACGGGAAATTCCGTCTCGAGGCAGATGCATCAGATGGAGCCACGGGAGCAGTCCTGGAGCAGGAGCAGGATGGAGTGTGGAGGCCGGTAGCTTTCCAGTCCCACGGACTTAATGAGACGGAGCGCAATTACGAGATCTATGACAAAGAGATGCTCGCAATCATGCTGGCTCTAGAGGAATGGAGAGCACCGCTTCTTGGGGCACGGCACCCAATTGAGATCTGGACGGATCACAAAAACCTCCAGTATTTCAAGGTGCCCCAAAAGGTGAACCGGAGACAGGCGCGCTGGATAACAGAGTTGGCGGACTACAACTTTGTTCTTGCGCATAGGGCTGGTGCCCTGAACAAAAAGGCGGATCTGCTGTCAAGGAGAGCAGATCACGATCAAGGGAAGAATGACAACGAAAATGTTGTTCTTCTCAAGCCCGAACATTTTAGGTCTCAGGAGATCGAGATGGAAGGGCCAGAAGCCGAGATCATGTCACAGATCAAGGCTGAGAAAAAGATCGATAAGAGCGTTAAGCTCGCCTTGGAGAAAAGCCTCCCCGGGTGGGAGAAGAAAGATGGTCTTATTTATTATAACGACCTTATTTATGTTCCATGGAACAAGGAGCTGCGAGATAAGATTATTGGGCTTCACCATGATCTTCCCTTACTCGGCCATCCGGGAGAGAACCGAACACAGGAGATGGTGGAGCGGAACTATTGGTGGCCTCGACTGGGAAATCAGGTCGCCCAATATGTCAAGGAGTGTGAAGCGTGCCAGAGGACACGTGTTCACAGACATCAGCAGGGAAAGCTGAACCCGCACAAGATTGCGGAAGGACCCTGGCAGATCATATCGGAGGATCTGATCGGACCGCTGCCAGTCAGCAATGGCTTTGATGCCATCCAGGTGTGGGTCGACACCTACACAAAAATGCTACATGCGGAGCCAACAAACATGGAGCTTACGAGTGAAGGTGTCGCACGCTTGACGCGTGACCGAGTGATTAGATATCACGGAGTACCCAGGAAAATAATATCGGACCGAGACCCGCGATACGTGTCCGGCTTTATGAAGGAGCTAAACCGGCTTCTCGGGGTAGAAATGAACCCCAGCACAGCGTTCCACCCAAGAACAGATGGGCAGACGGAACGGATGAATCAGGAGATTGAGAAATATCTCCGGATTTACGTTAATTATCGGCAGTCAGACTGGGCCGAGTGGCTCTCCCTAGCGGAGTTTGCACACAATGACAAGGTGTCCTCGGCAACGAAGACTTCGCCGTTTTATTTAAACACGGGTTACCACCCTTGGAAGGGGATAGAGAATGCAGTGGAGTCACGGAACGAGGCGGCTCAGGAGTTCGCTGACAAGATGAAGAAGATCCGAGACGAGGCAACCACGGCATTAGAAAAAGCGCAGAAAAACATGAAAAAATATTATGATGACCATCGGCGCGAGGCGCCGGAGTTCAAAGTTGGTGACAAGGTCTGGCTAGATGCCAAGAATGTCACAACGGACAGACCGTCGAAGAAACTTGACGACACAAGGCTGGGACCTTACGAAATCCTCGAGAAGGTGGGAGCCTCGGCATACAAACTAAGGCTGCCGGAGACGGACCTGTCACATCCGGTCTTCAACGAAGCACGCCTGACAAAGTATGTACCGCCACCTGCTCATCGGAGGGAAACACGGCCCGGACCGGTCATAGTCTCAGGCGAACCGGAGTACGAGGTGGAGGAAATCCTCAAACACCGGAAGCTTGGGAGGGGGTACCAATACCTCGTAAAATGGAAAAATTGGCCAGTCGCCGAAAGAACGTGGGAACCGGCAAGACATCTTGCCCATGCGGGAAAGCTGCTGAAGGAATACAACGTCAAGCACAATATCCGCATGCGCGCATTACCGGTTTTGCCCGCGGGACATTGGGACTATTTGGTCAAAAGATACAAGGCGAGGGAGGAGTCCCGAGAATACTCGACGAAGAAATTATTTATTCCGGAAGAAAACCGGTTCATCCCGGTGATACGACTGCTAAATAAACAGGCGTGTAATCTTGCATTTTTGCAATTTTGGTGCGCACACCAATGCCTCTATCTGGTGATATACAATTAGGGTCAGAGTCGAGCTCCGAGCTGCTGATCGAGTGTTAATGATGCATATACGAGCGGGAACTCGGCAGTATGGTAAATACTTGGCTGTTCTACCAAATGGCAGTCGGTATACCAACTCGAAAGGGTTCCGAGGAACGAAATGCTAGGCACCATACCCAGGAGATATACCCATAATAAAAGACCATTGCACGAACATATTTCGAGGAAGACTTTGTCAAGATTTCTTACTAGGAAAATGATTGTTTCGAGAAATATGCATATTGCAGACTTCCGAGGAACTATAAATAGCGCGTCTAGTAGGAACAGTGGTTCCGAGGAACTGGAATATATGAAGAATACTATTTTTGGGTAACGCCCAACTTACAGAGAGGAAAGAATGGCTTTCCTCGGAATCGAACTCAGGCCCGAGGAACACTTCGGGGTCGGAATTACTCGTCGGGAATATCGGCTTTTCACGGTGGCGTGATTTGCGCGACATTACGGCATGACCAATTAAGATAACATAAAGAAAAGGAGTAGTACTCTGTCGCCGCGCATACACGCGTACCCGGCAGCGAACCCTCGCGCCCTGGCTCCACAATTGAGGCCAGAAAAGGTATAATGAAAGGTACAGAGCGGAAAGATCGAACCAATAGGCAGAGAGAGAGCAGGACGCGCGTCCGGCAGCTCCCTCGGAAGGGTTCTTGGCAGTCCCTCGGGATAATCTGGCTGACTGTCCGACCCAAAAACAGGCATATTTACGCGCGGGGCATCGGAGAAATAAACACCACCACTCAATTATTACTGTAGAATATTTACTCATCACTCTTGTAAAAATGTATATAAACCCACCAGAAACGCGAGGAACAGTATCATATCGAACCCCCCACTTGCCCAGACCTCGGTCCAAGCTAGTAAAACGGTTGCGGTGTGGTCTGTGACGTTCCGCGGAGATTTGTTACCAACATTTCTTAGCTAGTTACATATAAAGTGAATTTGTTGGCATAACCAAAGTGGGCGTGTTGTGTGCGTGAGTCAATTGAGGCCACCCTCAAATAAGCTTTCAAAGGTACCTGAGCTCTGGTTCAACTTGGGTCAATTGTGTGAACGGTTCGCTGTAGCACAGTTCCTCTCCGTGTTGCATCGGGGTTGTAAATTGTTACTAGGAAGTACGCTGGGTTAAACCCCGGGTGTTTCTACTGAGGTTCGCAAGGTTTCGCCCCTTGGACGCTTCAAAAACCTTTCCGAGGAACATACTTCCGA
Source organism: Panellus pusillus (assembly GCA_013387415.1). Taxonomy (NCBI): domain Eukaryota; kingdom Fungi; phylum Basidiomycota; class Agaricomycetes; order Agaricales; family Mycenaceae; genus Panellus; species Panellus pusillus. The sequence continues at coordinate 1,850 of QVIE01002338.1, read as the reverse complement.
GGAATCTAAATATAAAAAACCAATACATTGTTCATTCGTGTACTTTGTGACCGAAATCTATCAACCCGAGGACTCTTTAGTTCGAAGTTTGATCTGATACGTTTCTAAGAAACGAAGAGTGATTTCCGAGGAAACATTAATCTTACCTGTATACTGCAGGGTGACCCGAACTCAAATTGTTGAGACTTCTGACATACCAAGGTTCATTTGGTTGTTGTGTGTGTGTGTGGATTGAAGGTTTAAGTGGTAGTTGCTTTGCAGTAACGTTCCGCGGAAGATCCTAAATCTATTTTAAAGTTCACGCTAGTGTGTCGGAGTCGCCGTCTCATCTGGAGCCCACCGCGAGGGTCCATTTTGATATTTCCAAAAGAAAGAAATCTTCTAACGAAGAAAAGTGTCAGTCTAATTTAGACTGAAGAATTTGAAAGTTGGTTAAAAGAAAGCCACTTTGAACACAAAAACCTGACAAACTGTCTTTCGGACAACCTCCGAGGAAGCCAGCTGTCAAACCCAGAAAAGGGAGCTTAGTTCCAGAAGCACCCGATTTCGTTCCACAAGGATCAGTCCCGAGGAACACAAACAATTCACGAGCATCGAGTACCAGTGCTGTGAATACCCAGAAATCTCTGCGAACCGTTGTTCCTACTGTTAGAGGGCGCGAGTCAGTTTCTGCTCGAACCTTAGAACGAGTTACAGCCAACGTTGAGTCTCGGAATAATCGACCAGAGCCTCACAGATCTCGAAGTCATTCTCCGAGGAACCCAGAGATTGTTGCTACACCTACGAACTCGCAGCTTCAAACTCAAACCCAGTTCCAACCAATCGCTACTACCAATGGTGTTTGATAGAACAAAACTACCCCTACCGAACTCTAAAAATACCTTCCAGTTCACCGGTGAAAACACCGAGGATTTGGGATGGTATCTTGAACAGATCGAAGATTTTATTGTGACTTATAACGCTACTACGGATGAGGACAAAAAGTTCCTAGCAGTACGCTATGCTGTACCTAAGCTTAGCCGAGACTGGCGGAAGTTTGCGTCGTATGACGCAGCATTCACTTACGAGGACTTCTGTAAAGAACTCTTTGAGAATTATCCGGAGGCTAAGGAAGCCGAGGAAGGCTCAATAAAGCAGCTGACAAGGCTAGTCAAGAGTTATTCCAGGAAGGAAGTCAGAATTGACGAGCCCTCGGAATACATGGCCTTGGTTCGCAAGCTCCGAGGAATAATAGACAAGTTGGCAAATCGGGTCTCTAATCATGAAATGGTTGGAAGCTTCTTGGCGTGTTTGGATGAGGAATTTGTTCAGGCAATTCGAAACAAATTACGGTCCATGCCCAGGGAAAGCTTACCGAGTTCAATTAAAGCAAAGAAGCAGCACGAGGAATTGGTTGCTCGGGCCAAAGCCAACAATCAACCTCCGCCGTTGCCTCTAGAGCTAGAAGTTCGCCCCGCGGATGATAAATACCGATGGGAGGACCTTGTCAAAATTGCCCAGGAAATTGCAGAAGAGGAATCAGTATCCTTCTATGGCGCGGCCTGGAATACAAGGATGGGTCACAGGGATGCGAACCCAAAGCAAAGCATGTTCAGTTCTTGAACCAGCGCTCCGAGGAAACTGAGGATGAAGCTGAGGAAGAGCGGCGAACTTGCGAACAGAGATGTTCGAGAAATTCAATGATCTCGAAAAGACTATGGCTGAAGTAGCCGATAAGCGCAAACACTGATGATCATAAACGGCATGTTGGAAACGGCAGAAATACTCCGAGGAATCAGTTCGGCGTTGCAGCAGGGTTCGAACAATACCAGCCACCCCGGCCGACTTGGAATTATTCTGGGCGTCCCCCG
>QVIE01001513.1:0-21500 GCA_013387415.1 Panellus pusillus | reverse complement strand
CGCCCGGCCCTTCAGACCGACGAACGAAAACAACATCTCATCTGTCACATCTATAATTAGGTAGCACTCACGGGACCGCCAGGGACAATGTGCCGCGGTGAGCATACTTCCATTTCAATGATTTATCCCTCTCCATCTGACGCGAACAGTCAACTAGAAACGTCCGTATCCTTGATTCAGTCCGGCCACTTCGGATTTGGGATCTGGCCCATGGGGCTTTCGGACGCGAGCGCGATAGAACGCGCGTGAGCGAAATACCCACTCACGCTCATTTATACACCGTCTCTGATCTCGATCTCAATTCTCCCCTCCTATCGACTTTGGCCAGCATGAGGCTTGGCTCGCGAGTCTTTGCGTTTGCAATTTCCGGAGTCTGTGCGTGTAGTCCCTGAACTCCCCTGGCGTTTGCTGAATTCTCTCCAGTTTTACTTCCTACCTGGGCTCAGACCACATCACAGACAGCGAGTGCGGCCCTCTCCCAGTCCACGCTTCCTGTCGGCTCTTGTACTGCAGACATTGTGCGTTCTTCGTCTTCGTCGAGAATTTCTGTGCTCATTCGTCCACGTCAACTCCAGCCTTGTTCCAATGGAGCTTGTTGCAACTCTAAATCAGGATATTGCGGGCATGCGGTCTTCTTTACGATGTGCCACGGCTTATTCATCTCATCCTCGCATAGATACGGTGCTGAATTTTGTACAACTGTCGCTGACGGCGGGTAAATCCAATTTAAAACCTTTCCTTTCGCGCCTCAAACTTTTTTGTTTCTAGCCCTTGTACTTCGAATTGCGATGCTAAGGCTCAGGCACGTATTCTTTTTCGAAGGTCATCGAACGGTTAAGCCAACTCACATTGGCTTCGATTAGTGCGGTCCAAATGCGCCTGCCGGAGAAGAGTTGTGTCCATTGAATGTCTGCTGCTCGCAGGTGCGCCACTGATTTCTCTTTCTCTTCAAATTTTAATTCATTTGATGCTTTCTTCCTATAGTTCGGATTCTGTGGGACGACCGGTAAGCTCACAGCCATTTGCTTCGGAGGAGCCAAGGACTTGTCGTGACTTTCAAACTAGAGGATTTCTGTGGGACGGGATGTATGAGCAACTGTAACCCCGCACAAACGGCAAGCTGTGGTGCTGACCAACAGACCGCACTCACACGACGCATCGGATATTACGAAGTAAAGAATCCTTCTCGTTCCATGCGAACTCGCTCTGATGCTCATGCAGGGCTGGGCATCGTCGCGCCCCTGCGACGCCTGGACACCTTCGTCGATGAATGTGGATTCTCTCACTCATGGTAAGTAATATACGCGATATCCTCAGTCTCTCTCGTTAAATCTTCCCAGTCAACTTTGCCTTTGCCTATATTTCCAGCGCATTCGAAGTCATTGAAATGACTCCCGGCGACTCCAAACTTTGGGCCGAGACAACCGCTCTGAAGTCACGGAACCCTTCTTTGAAAGTCTTTCTTTCCATTGGTGGTTGGACATTCAACGATCCTGTGAGTGGTCTCTATTTTCGTTTCGCATTTCACTTACAGAGCGCATAGCCGACCTCGGGCATTTTCAGTTCTCTTGCGGGGAGTACCGCCAACACGAATGTATTCATCAAGAGCGTTCTCGGCGTCATGAACGCGTATGGCTTCGACGGTATTGACATCGAGTGGGCGAAATTTGCGCATGCCTATTCTTTGTAATCCTGACCGATGAATTCGCAGTTGGGAGTACCCTGTAGCCGAGTACGCCAATCGTCGACTTTCTCATACCTGCAAACGTGATCGCTGATTTGACCCTTCAGGGACCGTGGAGGTTCTTCCGGCGACAAAGCCAACTACGTAACCTTCCTCAGTATGCGGGCCGCCAAACTTTCCTTCTCTTGTGGCTCATGCACATTGTAGAGGCAATCAAATCAGCTTTTAGTGCATACGGCTATGGCCTGGTCAGTTCTGCTCTTTTTCTCAGGCCAGCTGTTTATTAAATGCTGCGTCATTGACAGTCCTTCACCGCGCCATCCAGCTACTGGTACTTGCAAGTCAGTTCTCTCCCATCTTTCAATGCGCGCAATTAACATCGGCATGAGAACTATGATCTCCCGAATATGCTGGCCGATGATGCTGCGGACTGGGTCAATGTGATGACTTACGATTTGCACGTTCGTCTTCCTACTCTTTTGTTTGTTACCCCAGCGAACTGATGCCCAAGGGCGTTTGGGATTCGCCCGCTGACTACATCGGATCTATCGTTTTGGGTAAGTTTCTCTCCGATAATCTTACTGGGAAATACCCTGAGTATTCTCGCTCAGCTCACACCAATTTGACCGAGATTGAGGTAGATACAAGTCATATGAACGCAGTGCCGCAAAGCTGATGTTGCACGGTACTTCAGTTGACCTTTCAGCTGTACGCAAATGTATGTCTCAGATAGCGACGCTGTCTTGGTTGACACTGCTCATTTGCAATCTCAAGGTCGGGATTGATCCCTCGAAGATGGTCATGGGTATCGGTTTCTACGGTCGATCTTTCCAGCTTTCTTCCACCAGCTGCACGGATCCCGGTTGTCCTTTCGCCGGCGCTGCACCTGCTGGGCCGTGTTCGGGAAATCCTGGCACGCTCATGTTCACGGAGATTGAGGACATCATTTCATCTGTAGGGTCTGATCAGCTCGTATTTGACGAGGCGGCGGCTGTCAAGTACTTGGTTTATAACACGTTGCGTCTTTTCCTTTCCTCCGACTGGGCACATCTGACTGATTATGAGGAACACAGTATTGATTGGGTCTCGTGCGTTGCGACCTCTTCGATGCCGTCTCCACTGCTCACGTACATTCAGCTACGATGACCAACAAACATTGGGAATGAAGCTCCAATACGCGAACGGTATCTGTCTCGGTGGGACTATGGTATGGTCACTGGATCAGGTGAGCCGGCATAACAAGTCAATCAACGTGTGTCCTGACATTTCCAAGGACGATAGCTCGTACACTGCACTGTCCGGTGAGAATGGAACCCTTCGGCTTTATGCCTACTAAAACATGCGTAGCTCTATGGGGAGACGTGACCGCAAATAATGCATCATCCTCAATTACAGGCGAGTCTTGGATTTGTATACCGTAGCTTTTGTTTACGTTGCGCCAGGCAATTCGTGTACATACACTGGATGTGGTTTAGGTTGCCCCAAGGATTCGACAGTGCTCGGCAAATTACAAAAGAATCCAGTCACCCTTGAAGTCTGCAGTGGCCTCGACGTGGTGTCAATCTGCTGTGTCCGTGTTCTTCATTTTCACAATCACTTTCGTCTAACTTCTTTTTCAAGCCGGTCGGAGATGCACCCCAGTCATGCACGTGGAGAGGCGCCTCACCATCCGGGATATGCGATGGGACCTGTTTTCAAGGCGAAATTCTCATGGGATTATCCCAGGTCGGAGACGCCTCTGGCTCCATTACAATTGACGGTGTTACAAGCCCGAGCTGACGTGCCTCATCGGTGAAGTTGTTAGCACGCTATTCTGTTTGTCGATAGACGTATTTGCTCACCTTTCCTCTCCTCGCAGGCGCTGTGTTGCGAAACGGATCAAGATACGGAAGAGTATTGTTTTGCGACTGACTGTGATGTCACTACTTGCCCATCTGGCTCGTCGCCCAAGACCACCGTTCTTATGGGTCCCGAAGAGTTAGATATATGTAAGTCTTCAAACTGGATGCCCGTATATGAGCCTTAACGCTCCCGGTAGGCCCATCGGGCCTTGTCAGGGTTCGGCTACACTTCGAATCTTTTGCTACTGCTGCTGATCCATCGATAGACATTGTGCTGTTCAGATGATATCGGCCTCACCAACTGCGCTTGGGTGCGTAAAAACGCAGTGCTATCGGATTTGTGATGACGATTCATAGCACGGTACTCCACCGAATTGCCTGGACAATGCTTGTCCAGTCGGTCAGACGGTCATTTGTTGGTCTTTTGTCTCTACCACTGAGGTCTCTTCTGATATTCAGAATAGATAACGACTATCAGGGCGATGCGAAGTCTTCCTGTGTTGGCGGGAATGAACGCGCATACTGTTGCGATACGCCGGACAGTTAGTTCTCTGACCACTCTCTCTTCCATTGCATATACCAATACGTGTCTAGGCTCAACATTTTCTCCTATTCCTGTCGATGATGTTTTCCCTATAACGGAGACGAACGGGAACACTGTCAGCTTCGCTGTAAGTGATTCTATGTACATCCCTTCGATCCGTCTCATCATGGTCATAGGTCGATTACGATGACAATCAGGGAACACCTGATGATACAACCACGGTGACGGATCGAGTGGTCTGAGTGACGATGGAAAGGAGAACGATTCACCGGTGCGCAACTATGTGTTTGTTCTTTATTCTATCTTTTCAATGTTCTATTTCGTTCCTTCCCGTAGTTCTCGTCAGTTTTCATCTCGTCGCCCAATGCCGCCTCAGTGAGCTCGCTGGACCTTGAATCGGACTGGGTCATTACAGACTGCGACGCCACAAGTGATCAAGCTCAATCGGTCAGTACAGTACCCTCTCCTTTTGATTCATCTTTCTGATTTCACATCAGGTTCTCGCCTACTGCACTTGCCCTATGGACGATGAGGATTGCGGTTGTGCTCATGTTTTCATCGGCCAAGCCGCTGACACTATTGTCAAACTTCCGACAACATGCGGACTTGGGCCATATGCTCGAGTCGTTTCACTTGAGCCTCACCCTGATCAAACCATTCTTTCTGCAGACATGCAGCGAGGAAAAGAAGCGCAGATCCAGTCTACTCCTTGGTCTTTGATTACGCGTTGGTCCTTTTCTGGGTTCAACGTACTTCGCATCTCTGAAATTTCTATAGGTTTACCGACATCTCCGAAGATAACGGACCTATATAGTGAGCACTGTAGCGTCAGATCTTGACAATTGGGCTGATCGTATGAACAGCATGCGCGCCGACATGGTAAATTTCCTTCAATACCATTGGACACTGCTGATAATTTCATCAAGACTGACATGCCGGGATACTGGGACGCAGTTGTTGATAGTCCTCCCGACGATGATACCACTTCGCTCCGGAGGAAACGTAATTTGAACTTCCATCAACCTCGAGGATTGGAGAAGTAAGCGACATTCCTTTTCTCCGCGAATTCTCAGCACTATTAAACTATGTTAGGCGGTGGTTTGGCTCGTTCACTTCCTGGTTTGTATCTTGTACATATCATAATTACCGGAACTTCACCGACAAGTGTATTGATAGGCTGGCCAAACTCAACACCCTCACCACTTCCGACTCTATTTCGAGGAACTACCATTGGTCGGACACCTACACTATTTTTCATCAGGTGACTTGAATTCCGAGAAGTCAAAGACTCACATTGACTCTGTCATTAGGAAGAAGTACATTCAAAAATTGGCATTTTCCGCATTTCTGACTGACCGTTCGGTAGTCTTGCCCGAATTTCCAGAGCAGCTTGGATATCAGTAAGTGCTTTGCAATTCTGACTGTGCATATATTGCCAATACTGAGCCCTGTCGAGGTGTTAGCGGGTACCGTTCTTTCTGCCTTCTCAAACTTAGGTCGTCGCTCATTTTTGTCAAGGTTCGCATCGGTCAACACCCAGTTTGGGTACTATCTGGAAGCTACGATCGTCCCCCCGGCAGTGCAACAGGCATACGTGTACTTCAAAGCAGGTCCGTCTGTTATTTAGCAGAAAATGAGCATACCTTTGATATTTGGTCAGGCGCCGGAGCGGAAGGCAAGAATAAACAATTGGTGCTTATCTCTGCGGACAGCTAACGCATCACAAAGCGGCCTTTACCGTCACTGGTATCGCTTCTGCTTCCTGGAACAGTGGCCGTTACGAGCTGGTCAATTTTGGGTTTCCCGGACTGTGGGCGAATTTCTCTTGTTTTCTGAGCACGGTATTCTGATCAAAACGCTTCTAGCTACTATCCTGGACTGCTGACACTTGGTCCCTCTGTAAGCGGGGTTTCTTCTGGTGGGCGGCCTGGTCTGATTTGATTTTCGGCAGCTCCATCTGTACGGTGAGCTGTCTGGGCAGCTATCGTTATCGGGAACATACAAGACCTCCGTTTCGTACACTTTCCCCAACCTCGACTTGAGTTTTGGCAAGCAAGATTCCAACGCAGGCCAGAGCAATTTCGGCTCTGCGGTGTCCCCGACAGATAATTATGGCGGTATGGTACTCTCTACTACCTCCGGTACCCATTTGATTATCTTGGCATAGGTTTCGATTACGCGGTCGGATGGAACGTTGAACTATCGGGCACTGCAGACGTACGCATCCTGAGCTCGCCGCTCATGGCAGATAGACTAAACATCTCTCCAGGTCCATCTTATCCCAAGCTTGCAACTTGGGGTCAGCGTGCTGGGCGGGAGTCTCATCGACGCACAGGTATTTGTCGAAGCCGATCTGTTTGCCGGGGTGTCGATTACAGGAAGCGTCTCGAACGCGGTGAGCGGCTATTGGTCCCTTGATAGGATCTGTGGCTTCATTTTCAACCAGGTAGCTCTCAATGTCTGTCTCACACCCCAAATCGGCGTCAGTCTCAATGCCGGTTTGACGGGATCTCTGCTCTATTGGCAGACTGGACCGTGTATGTTACGCTATACGCGCCAATAACCCACGAATTGACACATGATCTCCAGTGTCGACAACATTTTATTCGACCCAATCTGACTTTGAACCAGGTTGCTTCGACAGTGTCACTGAGCCGGCAGATGGCTCTGGAAATATTAGCAGAAAACGCTTGCCGCTTGACGTTGCGTCCGATGAGACCCGAGTTATGTCTCACTCATCCTCGATCGGTCGGCGTCGGCCCTTCGAGCCGCGCAAGGCTGCATCGGAGCCAGCACATGCTATCACGCACGATGGACGTACTATTTATCCCACGAGTCGCTGGGAGCGTGAAGGAATTCGCGGGGACGGTTCGAATTCTGATCTTGGCAGGCGTGCTATTCCTTTCCTACCCGGTAGTCTGTTCTGCCCCGCCGTGGACTCCGATATCTCATCGACCGCGACAAACTGGTAAGCATCTTCTTTTGCATGGGTCGAACGTTCAGTTTTTTTGTACAGTGATCCATACGCTGGGGATGCAACTCCGCTGTCTCGGAGAAATGTCATCGATGAGGAGCTGCTCGTGCGTGAAGAGCGATCTCTCCCCGCTCTGAACGAGACCAGAACCAGCGACGACTATACCGAGGAAGAACTCATCAGGCACATCATATCGAAACGAGCTCTCTCAACAGTCAAATCTTGCAGTGGTTTCACGGGCACGTCTTTTCACCCGCCCCGATAACTGCTCTGATTTGTCCATTTTCTCAGTCCCTATCTCGGCCTTTAGTTCCTTAAGCATTAATGCATATTACGATTTGGCTTCTCCTGCAAATTTGGATGGTGGGATCACGGGCTATGCTAACGCCCCGCCGTACTACACTCTGAAAACGTCCGTCTCCCGGGTCATATTATCCAGTTGTGTGCTCACGGGTTTTTAGCTCCAACGGTCAGCCTGCGTTGACTGCCGCAAAGAATGTATGTTTTGTTTTTCCATTGGTTTCTTCTGCGCTCGGAGCTAATCCAGTCTTCAGGGCGCCGTGATTTATGGCCGGTACGCATCATTTTCGTTCTCTACGCGAGCGCAGATACTGATGTCTCGATGCCCTCCAAGGGAGCACGTTTATGTCAGTGAATTGTATCGTTCTTCTACCTAACATGTTCATGACCGAGGACAATTACAGGAGCAGAGCATGTGTAAGTGTCGAACTTTGGTATCGCAACTCGCAAGGGTTTGCTCATGCACACGCCAGCGAGTCTTTTCATCGACTACCTCCAACAATTCCCCGTGGTGTGGGAAGACGGTTCCGGCGACAGTTTCTGCCAATGGATTAACAATAATCTGTCCGTCTCCAAATCTATTTTTGCGTGGACCCGGAGGCACTCAACATCACACAGGTGGACGACCCCTGCATACATGCCAGCTGGCTCGAGTCCCCCCATCAACCAAATTGGGGCGTGCTATCCCTCTCTGGCCAATTCGAGGTCTGCAGGTATTCCAGTTTTGGAGCAACGTACCAAGTGAGCGATTTTGTTGATCTGTCTCGGACTCCGGAAACTGACACTCCGGATAGTGAGTACAAACAATCGGCCTTCTATGTCAGCGAGCAGACCCTGGACCCGGGGGTCCTGACGGTAGCTCCTGGTATTATCAGCACAAGTGAGTACAGTGGCGGTGTTGATCTCCGATTTTCATACCAAGCCACGATCATCAGGCTCTTTTACTGGTGACTGTCCTACGGCCCAAGTTGCAACACTTCGCAGTCTGGCGATGATCACTCGTCAGTAAAATACAGTTCTGCGCCATGCCTCCCTCACATTCATATCATTCGTATCAGCCTTCATGAACGTAAGTGTCCTTTTATTTCGCACAAAACTCTGGCCACTGACACGGTCATGCTAGACCCTTGTTGTGAGTTGTAACCGACCTCCGCTGCTGAGTTCGACTTTGATAAACTCCTTCCAGGCAAAAAATGCGTTCATACAGACCAACAATTGTATAAGGCAGGTCTACCAGGTACGTCTCCCACTTTTTCAAAGTATGCGCCGGCTCAAAATAATTCGCTTCGAAATCAGACTTGGTATACCGCCTACCAGGGAGCAACTACCACAGCAAACACTGTTCCGAGCGTAGCAGATTTCATCTCCGCATATAATTCTTGGCACGTTTGCATCTCTGAAGGGAATCCTTACTTACATTTCGCAGGGTCAAACAAATCGTATCGGGAATCCAAGGCGCAGTGACCTCGCAGATGGATACCCTAATTCCTTTATACAACAATAAGGATACTACAGCAGTTGACATCAAACTGAGCAGTAAGGATCGTGGCTCAATAGAATCCCCTTGCTAATGGTTTTTCAACAGCGAATCCTGTCCTCTCCACATGGGCCAACCTTAATCCCGCGGTTCCCGCCGGCACCGCCTGGACTCCAAATAACAATCTGGTGCGTCCTTTCGACCGACAAATTCGGAACAAAAATCATGACAACGATTTTGAAGAACACTGCGACCAGTAATGCCAATCTGGTTTCTGTAAAGAGTGTTGCCACCGGAGACTTGCAGGCCTTGCGCAACAAGTCGGTCATTCTTTGGCACAACTGAAATTCTTCGCTGATATTGTTCACTAGCGTGCCGGCCATCAGTTGGGCATCGAGCCTTCCTTGAGAGCGAAAAAAAATCAGTCTGTGAATTTCGGAAAACTATCCCTCATACTATTTCGGTCGTTTCAGAAAGAATAATACTGAGTAAATTAGTTGTGGCATTTATTGGGATGGGAGTTTTTGTCACATTCCGTCTTTCAGAATGGGTCAAGTTCAGAAGGGAGGGCTAAGGAGCACGAAGTGAGTGTCGGAAGGAGTCGCGAAGAGAGTGTGATCCGCCAGAGTCCTCATCCCTGCCCACGCGAATGCAACTAACCACCGCCCACAGCCAGCTGCCCCGCAACTAGGATTCAGCAAAAATACGTACAGCAGTGCCCCGAACCCCATGCACAGTCTTACTGTATGGTCATAGCGAGAACAACAAAAAAAAGTAGATTACGTGCATGGCTATAGACAGCCTCCGTGCGCAGCTGGAGTCTCGTCTCCTATAAGTAGATGGGTAGAGAACGATTAAAGGCATAGGTAAGTAATGAGTACGTAGAGGGAGGCATAGACAATATTGTTTCATGGTGTACAGTGCGTTGGGTCGAGGAGCATGCGATGAATGGTAATGCTGTGGTACAGATGCGTGCGCGGCGTGTCTCACCGCCCAGCGACGATGAGAGCGGGTCCGCGATTTTTCTTCGAATTAGTTACATGCGTAGTGTTGTCGATTTGCTTTTGAGGCGGCCAGTGTGTCTGGGCCTGAGACCGAACGCTCGTCGATCGAGAGAGGGTCCGGGGCCGAGAATCGAGGCCGACCCCCGCACGAAGATGGCGACGCGCAGTTTGAAGCGGAGGCGCCGTTCGTTGCTTCGGAGGATCCGGCACCTCAATGGCCTAGATATATGTACAGCTTGCTCGCGCAAAGTCCGCGCGATAACAATCACGGCTTGACGCCCGAGACCGCGCTGTCGACGGAGGCCGTGCGAGAGGGGCTAGTCGCAATGGACGCGGCCGTTGTCCCCGAAAGTGTAGTCTCTATGGTGGTGTACGACGTCATGCTATCGACGGTGGACGTCCGCGTGGGGGAGGAAGACGCGAGGGTCGTCCCGGACATCGAGCTATCGACAGTCATCGTCCGCGTTGCAGGGGGGGCGCTCGAACTCGCCACGGACGCGAGGGTGGTCCCGGACATCGTGCTGTCGAGGGAAACGGTGCGTGTGGAGGCGTTGCTCACCCGGGAGGCGGAGGTGGTAATGGACAGCAGGCTCTCGATGGATGCCATTCGCACGGGGTATCCACGCTCGGGACGGATGCCAGTGTAGTGCCAGATAGAGTGGTGTCGACGGAAAGCGTACGGGGGGCGGACGCGGACGCCATCGTCGTCCCAGAAAGAGAGCTGTCGCCTGACATCGCGCGCGCGACGCTGCCATCACCGCCGCGATCGTCTGCGACGTGCTGGTATCACGAGACATCCGCTAGCCCGCGATACAGCAGTAGTCCCCGAAAGGATGCTGTGAATCGAAGACCGGGAAGCGGACGCCGAGTCCGGCTCAGAACTTTAAAGCTGTTAAGCACCGCCTCCCCGCCCCGCCCCTCTTTAACTTCCTCGCCTTCAGCCATCTCACTGGGTTCCTCGCTAATTTGCTGCCCAAGCACGCCAAACCCACCCCCACGCCCCGTGTATTCCCAAGCCGCTCCTCCCGATCGCGCACGACGGCTCCACCCTCCGCCTCCCACCGTGCCACCAGCCCCGCGCAGCCCTCGAAGCTGGCGAGCCCGGCGAGGTGATGGATCACGACGGGCACGCCCGCAGCGATCTTGAGCACCGCCTCAATACTCTCGTCCTCGGGCGGGGCGTCCGAGATGTCGAGGAAGGTCTGGAGGGCGGCGTCTGCGGGGAGGACGGTGAGGGTGGGTAGGAAGGGGCGAGTCCACCGGATCTGACGGGGGCGCGAGGCGCCACGGACGGTGACGAGGAGGGTGAGTGAGGGGAGGTCGGCGAGGAGTGAGAGGAAATCTTCGACGTCGGAGCGGTTTTCGTAAGGAGACCAAGGAGCGTCGAGGGCGTCGAGGACGAGGAAGACTGCGACTAGCGGCCGCTTCTCCTTCTCCTTCTCCGTGTCCGCGGACTCCGGCTCCGCCACCTTGGAGCTCTCCGCAGCGCCCGCGCCCGTACCCAAGGCGGACAGGAACCGCATGACGGCCTTCTTCCCATAGCTCTCCAGCCCCAAGGCAATCGCGATACTCGCAACGAGCTGCTTCGCGTCCATCGCGCCCGAGCAGTCGACCCAGTATCGATTGACACCAAACAACGTGGCAAGGGAGGCACTGTGCGCCGCTGCGAGCGCCAGTGCGGTCTTGCCGATGCCCTCGGGGCCGCTGATAGTAATGCGGGCGGGGAAGGACGAGGAAGAAGACGCGGAGAGAAGAATGGTGTTGATGACGTGCGTCAGCTCGTCCGAGCGGCCGTAGAAGATCTTGGGGGACGCCGGGAGGACAGGGGTGCTGCGGAGGTCCGTCTTAACCTCGGATCGCCTTTTGCTCTTGCGCGGCGAAGAGTCGGAGGTCGAGTCGCGTTGCGGCTTGGAGCGCCTTTCTTTGAGAATGGTGATGAGCTCTTGGTGGCGCTGCGTGGCGTCTTTCTGCCGATCGGTGGGTCAGCAGGGAGGTAAAGGGGTAGGCGCGGATAAAAAGAGGCACACCTGCATCTCCGCCATGGTCACCGCAGCAAGGATACTGGATTGGACCTAGAATATCCTGTTCAGTTGGCCGACGACAAGCAAGGCCACGAAAACGCACCCCGAAAACGTCCAAAGCGTGTTTCAGGCCGTCGTTGCAGTCCTTGATCAAGTCTGCGTCCTCCATCGAGCGTAGCATCCTTCGGACAAGGCCACCCCGTACTTGACTTCGCACAAAGGTCAGCATTTTTTCGAGCGTACTATTGTTTCACATCAGCACCAATCGAAAAAAAAACGGCGAGAGGATCACAGACTCGGTGAATTGCTCGATGCTGCGCACCATTCCCGGGGCGAGCTCTGCCTCAGTGTCGCGACAGATATTGATTATGGCGCAGACGAGCTCGTACGCGCGCTCTGTCATACGGACACAAGCTGCCGGTTTTTCGTGAATCTTTAGAATACATATTTGAGATTGCGCAGCGCCGCCGCACCTCCTTTGTTGTCTCGTACCCGCTGAGCGACGTCAGGACTGTGTATTCTTCTGGACAGCATAGGTAACATACCTGCACCGTCTCCATAATAACGAGCGAAAGGCTGGCTATGGCCTGCAAGTATGGCTGGTTGGTGGCATTACCGATATCCTTGAGCAAGCTGCAAGCAACGATCCCATGCTGCAGAATGCGGTCCTTGGTCGATGCCTTGCTGATTGTGAGGGGCATCCTCGGAGGGCGGTGGCGGCGAGAAGCAACAAGCGACGCAGCAGCCAGCCTAGCCAAGCACTGATACAATCTCATCATTGATCAGAAGATTTCCCCGATCCTAGGCACGTGGGAATTCCAGATCCACGCGCTTGGCGTCCAAACATGGGCGGGATCAGGCGGGATCTTGGGCGGGATCGCCACAGACAGCCACAGACCATGACATCCTTTGCCCTTCCTCTCATTCGACTTTTTCCATGATTATACCCCACAAAATTATACCTCGACCACCTCAGGCGATGAGAACGGAGCATGAAACACGACCATACCCAAGCATCGGAACTTTCCGAGATTCGGTAACACAAAAAGTCGCCTGTATACTTCCACCAGCTTCCACCTCGGCCTGCAACCCGAGACTGAGACGATAGTGAGTCCTGTACGGTCAGATCTGCAATCTTTACATACATGTACGCGCCAAATGAGCGTGCAGTCTAACCACTCTGGTCTAACAGCGCAGTAGCTCTTGACTCTTGAGTAACTCGTGAGTAACCGGTTTTTTCTACCAGACAGACTGACATGTTGAGCTGGAACTCAGTTTGCTCTGCGTGGAAAATTGACGCGTCTTTGCAGGTGAAACGCCCCACGGAGAATCGACTGAGGGCCTCTCGACCATTGAACGTCTATGCTCAACCAGTCAGTGGTAGTATGATTTTTTGCTGTGATCGCGTCATCCTCTAGTGCACCCACATCTCGATCGGCGTGCCTATCTTGATCCTCTGCTTGCCCCACGCCGGTACCCGAGACCACGCACGGGACAGCAGGGCCCATCGCCTCTCCGGCGCCAATGCGGCGATACCTCCACCTACCAAGACGCCCGCCGCCAACGTCGCTCGAGTTCCTTCTGGGAGTTGAGAATTTTTTCCCACCGTAACGCGTAAGTACGGTATAGCGGCCGACGGCCGTATGCATACGCTGGTGGAGCTGATGAAAAGCTGCTGCTGGTATCGAACGTTGCGCCCGGGTTCCAGCCGCCGGCAGTCAGTCAAAGCAGCAAGTTGTTGGATCCGAGTCGGAGTGCAGCGGAGGGCGTGGGTCTGCTTGGGTCTGCTTGACACGACTGGTGTATTGTGTATTGACACGGAAGGGACAGACGCAAGGGGATGTGCACGCGCGTCGAAACACCGTGGATGCCGTCACTGCCGCCCAACGAGGTCCGAGGATCAACTCCAGCGACTTGGAACTCAAGTGCAAGGCTGACTCGTGTTTTGAGACAGGCGTGTCATGCTCTTCAATTGCTTCAACTACTGTTTGTTATCGGGATTTTTCGAATACCCCGCCGCCTTGCATGGGACATGGTGTGTTCTGTTCCATCAACACTCTCCAACTTACTCGGTATTCAGCGAACTGCTTCTCAACGCCGCGGAGATTGGGTTTACCTGAGCCCGGCGGTGTCTGGATACCACACGTACCTGACGCATTATGACGACGATTAAGAATAGATCAATATTCGATCGGACCTTTCTGGCGGATCAATATTGATCCGTGCTGATGGTGCTTATACAGTGGGTGGCCAATTTGAGGGAAGCGGCGGCCCGCCTCATGATTGCATCTCCAAGGATGTGTTTATAAACGAGTTTGTACGTTGGTCACAGATCTCAGATATTTAGAGATGAGCAGCGGGGCCGAGACGGGCAACATGACGGCCGTTATCCGGAACCTACGGGGGCACCCGACGTGTACGGGACGGCAAGAATAACGGGTGACGACCTTGTTAAGACCAGTTGAAATCCTTATCAACATCGAACACTGCCTACAGCTAAAAGTCTACAGCCTGAGTGAAGACAAATACAATTATACAAGCCTCTACTTCTCGAAAGAGCTACCCCACCTACATCTATACTGAATTCAATTGATTCGTTGGCTCCATCGACACTTTTGCTCGACATCAGCCAGACGGACGCAAACTTGAACACGGATCTGCCAATCAGCGGAAGCAAATCATGGTTGACACCGCCAAATCGAACCTCAACAAATTGGCCCGCAGAAGTCGGACCACTCCAGCTAAAGGGCGCAGAGATTCCTGTTCCAGGGTACCTTTTCGGACACGCCCTTCTGTGACCCTACGATGTTCTAACTTTCTTGCGGCCTGTGACGCGTCCACCGTCTTGAACTGATTAAAGACTCAAAGTACAACAGCGCATCGAGTATCTCGAAAGCGATTGTCTTTGCCTGCCCGAGTTTTTGTTTTCGATGCGTCGCACGTCGGCCTATGTATCTTTGGTCTCCGTATGTGGTAAGCCGTCGATCCGTCCGTTGACAATAACTTGCGGCCATCATAATGGACAGTCGAATCTCGCAGATTTTCAACTTGTTTTCAACCTAAGTGATAAGTCTCCCACATCACAACATGTGGTAACAGCAGATCGTTTGAAATAGTACATGAGATACAGTAAGCATATGTAGTAATCGAATCCGGATTCCGGCAGAGACCAATGTAACAAAACTGACAGAATCAATCAAGAGAGCCGTAAATATCACGCCTAGGAGTGAAAAGGAGCCGGTTGAGTGGTGAGGCGTTGCAGTTCGACGTCGAGCATGATTTGTAGAGTCCACATGGAGGCGTAGTCAGTGGACGAATTCAAAGAAGCTATTCTGTGTGATGCATGAGTCTCGACGGATCTTTGAGAAATGGCTCGGGGAGACACACTGAACGGGCAATTTGCACTTGCAAAATTGTTAGCTTCAGGTGCCAAAGGGTCTAGATACGAGAACATACGCATGAAGGCCACCCTTCCAGCCACAGTGGCAACACGTTGGACCTTCGCTGTGGTTCACCGGCTGGGAAGTGAACTCTGCGGGATGGGTGCGGAATATTACTTCGTCTGAGACGACAAGGGCGATGGAGAATTCTTTGACTGGGGCGTGCATGGTGGGCATGTATGTTCTGGCATTAGTGGCACAAACATGAGGGCCTTATATGCTCTTTCATAGCCCTATACTTTGCAGTAATTTGTATCAGCTCCCACGCCTGTCTCTAGACCGGGACCATGGATGATACGGTCAACATCGTGTTCCTACCTCATCGGAGGCCTTTTAAAAATGCGCCGCGACATCAGTCTTCTGGCGTATGCCGGTGCACAGCGATTTACCGCCGGTTCATGTTCGATCAGCTAAAGGAAGTAGCGGTAACCAAATTGGGAAAATCGTCACCAGAACAACAGCGCTGTGAGCGTAGACACGTTGTGATGTTGAGGAACAGAAGGTGATGTAAACTTCCCCACTTTTGACGCCTCGCTCGATTTTCGCTTCATGGGGTAAGATACCGCGACAAAGCAATCGGGCGCTCCGCGCTGTAAAGGAGCGAGGCACCCTCAATGTCATCTACCACAGCAAGAAGCGAAAAAAAGCTGACGGAGATTGCTCCCATTTCAAAGCTGTGGAGCATTATCTCCGTTCTTCCTCAACGCGAATCCACGCTGATACAGCGTGCACTAACCAGTGCGTTCTTCTCGGCGGAGTTTTCGTATTCCCAGTCTTCACCGAATCACCAGGGTCCAGGGATTTTACTGATATGCGCAAAAAAAAAAAAATTACAGGAACGTCTTCAGGACTCTTCACGTACCTTCTAGATCTATCTGCCTGGCGCGTGAACTATGTGGATACTGGAGCGTCAACCCAGAAACACGGGACTTCAGCTGCCAGACCGCCACCTTTGATTATCCCGGGAATCCCGTCGGCCGACACTAGGTAAGCATGGCCCATAGAGATGACGTCTGCAACGTCACGAAATCAACCGGAGTGCTCTTCGGCGAAGCGCGCAGCAAGGTCTGTTCATAGCTGGTTTGGTTTAGCACAACGTGCCAATCTATCCTGGCAGTCCGGAACAGTCGTCTACACCACGGCGTTATGGCGCGGTATAACCACCTTGCCCCTCGCTCGCGGGAAACGGATGGTTCAGGATTCTAAAATACCCCCGATCGAATAAATAGAAAGATAGCGAGTGATCTTGCATAGTTGGTACTAGTAGATACAGACAATCTATCCGGATGTCGTGAGAAGCGGGAGAGAATTTCGCCACGAGGACGGGTCAGAGCTCGGACTAGCTTGTGTTGGTGCCGGAGTGGCGCGAACCTATCAAACCGCGTCGAAAGACCGACCGGTGGCCACTGGCCAGTGGGAAGTGTCTCGGCAGTGACGGAATCATGGGAAGAGAGAAAGCAAGGTATTCAATACCAGTCTTACGCGCGCAAAGAGCCTTGACGATTGTGAGAAAAACCAGTCACGGAGGAACTGACAGGGTGAAGGTGGAAATGATTGGACTAGATACTGACGTTGAGATTTACGAAAGTACTGGAAGATCCGGCAAACGATGAGAGCTCAAAACGGGAAACTGCACGATCAGTCACTAAGGCCAGAATGACAGTCTTTGCGGACTCCGACTCATTCCACTGGGGCAAGCAAGCGCCTTGGACCCCGTGCCATTGTAGTCCGCCAGATCGGGCATCGTCATCGCGGCCTCATGTGAGGCGAATCTATTCTGATGTTGTACTATCGGCTGCGCCGTTGCGTTGTTGATGTTTTGATGGCCGGCGAATACTTTCCGGCAGGAAGGACACCGTTGCCGAGAGAGTTCCGGGTTCTGCACGATGTCAATGAGCATGGCGGTCGCGGGGCTGACGGTGGTGCCCGAGTGAACGGCGGAGCCGATGAAGGCAGAGGTGGGAAGCCGGCGAAGGGACCAAGCTCGAATCCGACTGGAAGTCTTCGAGGATCCATTGACACTCGTCGAGGCGCCGGAAAGGCGCGTGCCGCCCGAGACGGTGCCGAAGAGAAGAGGTGCCATACTGTGAGGTCGCCGATAATCTAGAGTGATGGTTAGTCGAAAAGATGTATCAGAGACACACTAGAGTTTCTTGATGAGATTCTTGAGGTCACGCTGAGTGCGTAGTAAGAGTCTCGTATTCCAGAAAGCTGTCTATCTAGTACAGAACATACTACTTATATACTATCCTACTCGTATACATAACTAATAAGGGAATCTAAGCTACAATCCAAATAACGAACAAGAGGGAGTTTCACCCTCGCTATGTCTTCACGTCGTGGTTGCCTCGAGGCAAGCCGACATTCAAATCATTGATCCGCGCAGCGGAGTGTAATTGTAACAAGGCGAACACATCTCCGTTACATTCGCCCTCCGAGGTTTACATTACAAAGAAGTGATTAAAATGTGTAATTAAACCTCACACTTCGCCGCGTTACTGACCATCTACAGCCATACCATCATTGGCGCTCTCCGGAGCGTAAGCATCGGTCCATTCACCTGGCTCCGGCTCCTCCTCTTCGGTTTGAGCGGGCGCCGGTTGATCGGAGTCGTAGTCGATCAGAGGCGCTTCCTCGGCAACGGGTTGTTCCGTGGCCTTCTTGTTGCGGCCGCGATTCTTCTTGCCGCGTTTCTTGTACGAAACTCCGGCACCATCAGCAGGAACATTAATCCGGTCTGTGAATTCATCTATCAGATCACGGATGAAAAACCCAATCTCATTATGCTCACTGCCGAGGCTCAGCACGTCATCGCGAGTGCGACGATGTCCAACCTGTCCACCACGCCCTCTGTATCCACCGCGGCCACCAAATTGCGCTCGGCCGCGCCCGTGGTATTGATCGAAACCACGCGGACGTGCAGTGTTCAACAGTTGCAGTTGGAAGCTGCGCATGTGCTGCATGGTGCTCTGTAGCATCCCCTGCGCCAATCGGCCGCTGTTGTCCATAACAAGTCCCAGGTCGCGGCCCGAGATCGAAATCATGCGGTTTGCGTTACCGTGAGCAGGTGCGTGTTGGATTTTCGTGGTCGCTGCCGAATGGAGACGCGGATAGTCGGTGGTAACCGGCGCGAACGGCTGGGTGAGCTTAAAGCATTCGACATAGCCGGCGGGAGGCGAACCCGGGAAAGGTCCGTTCCCATTGGCCCAAGTCAAAGTTTTCGCCGCATAGCGCTCCCAGTCGAGACGATCCTCGGCGGTGTACTGAGTCGGATTGGAGGACGGCATTAGAGCAGTAGGAGTTTTCAAAATTTCTATGCTTTCAACCTGGCTCATCCCTCCAGCTTTTCTACGTAGGCTTGCATGTATGTTTGATTCCACAATTCTGCATGCATGTACCTCGACTTGTTCTTTTTCAGGAACAGTGCTTGTACTCGCCGCCGCCGGCAACTGTCTCGGGTGTGTATCCCCATTGCCTCACAATAACCATTCATGGCTTCGAGGTGTTTTACCTCTGCATACGGGCCCAAGTCACATCGCCCGTAGCCCATTGGATTTCAAAAGAGCCTCAGTACCCTTTCCAACATGGAAATTATCCGGTCCACTGCCCATTCCTTAGGGTTCTGTCCAAATCCCGGGATCTGATGCATTTGTCGCCTGGAAATCGCCGGTCATCATTAGGAATGTGGGCCCGTAGCAACGATGCATGGAAAACATCGTGAAGTCCCCTGATTTTTAACTCCTTTGATAAGTCGAGTTTGTACGATGCATTCGGGGAAATCACTCAATGATGCGGAATGGTCCAAGGTATTTCGGAACCAACTTGCGCGCTCGCTTTTTAGGCAATTTCAGATTTTTAGTTGACAGGTACACGAGTTCACCGACAGAGAAACCAGCTTTTCGGCGGTGTCTATTCGCCTGATCAGTCTGGTGTACTCGAGCTCGATGATCGCATCGTGTGCCTTCATCAACGCCTCTTTCATTTTTGCCGCAAATTTCCGTACTCCCGGATATTCGGTCTCATTGTCCCAGATCATCGGCCGTGGAGAACGAGCATAGTTCAGAAAAAATGGTGAGAATCCCGTGGTTTCTGACCTCGCCAAGTTCATTGCAAACTCAATGGCAGGTATTTTCTCCGCCCAGTCCTTCTGATCCGGCTGTACACATTGCCGTAGCATTTGTGTCATTGTTCTATTGGCTCGCTCTGTCATACCATCCGTTTGGGGATGGTAAGCCGTTGACAAGCGTAATTCGACGCCAAGTAACTGGTTCAACCGCCGCCAGAATGTACTAGTGAACAAGGAGTCTCTGTCACTGATTATTCTCTCAGGTAGACCATGTAGCTTATAGACAGAGTCAAAAATGACTTCAGCAATCTGCCGTGCGCCATAAGTCTGCCGCGTCGGTACCAAATGAACCATCACGGTGAGATGATCAATGATCACGCAGATCATGTCAAACATGCCGTGCCGAGTTGTCGACTCGGTAATGGTCCAACAAAATCAATGCCAATGTATTGCCATGGCCGTCTAGGAACAGGCAAAGTCTGTAAGAGCCCCATTGGTTTTTTGATTATTTGGTTTGACATCGCGCACGTCGGGCATGATTTACAGTACATGTCAACATCATCCACCATAGATTTCCACCACACTTCCTGACGAAGAAATCTAATGTTTTTCGAGAGCCCAGATGAGCCAGAAGTGAGTGTGCATGTTTTATGATTATTCACGCACGCTCCGTTCACCCATTCTGATATTGGGTATACAAAGCACCTCGGTACCTTCCCGTGACTTGTATACAAGTCCGTCGTGCTCCCGAAAATCCTTGTACTCCTGTGGAGACTTCAGCAAGTCCCGAAAAAATGGATCTTCGGGGTAGCGGTACCTCAGCCCGCCAGGCAGAGGAATGCCGAGATCTCCTGCAGTAATAATACCGCTCAAATCTGGCCTGACAGCTCGTGGCACATCAGATGGTGGCTGTTGTCCGGTTACATCTGGCAGTTCCGGTATAACCGGATCCGTTGTCGTCGTTACCTGCTCCTTGTCTTCCGCAGCCTTCGTCGTCTTTCGCTTCTTTGCCTTTGGTCGCGCTGGCTGATTCTCCACCGTGTCGGCCGTGGATTTCTCCATTTCCTTAGCGCTAGCCGTGCCGACCGCCGTGGCGCGCCCTCCAGAACCGCCGCCGATCCTGTATACACGCTGGTGTGGTGAGTGCAGCTCTGCTATCTTCAGAATCGCCGTCCTTACCACCAGACTTATCCATCAAGTCATCGGACACGTATTCCGTAGGCGCGCGCACTACCCCAATGGCTCATCACTATATATCCGAGACAACGCGTCTGCCAAGACATTTGTTTCGCCAGGTATGTAGTGAATCGAAAAATCGAACTCGTTCAAGATATCTAACCACCTGTGTTGACGAGGAGACAGATTTCTGAACCATCAAGTGCTCCAAGGCCTTGTGATCAGTGGAAATTCGGAATTTCGCTCCATGTAAGAGTCCTCGGAACCGTTTCAAGGATTCGACGATGGCTAACAGCTCCTGTTCATGCACGGGGTAGTTCTGCTGCGCCGAGTTGAACTTTCCAGACCAGAATGCAACAACTTTCGCCGTCGACAGCTCATTCCCCTGGCTGACGTATCCGCTAGCCCCGGTGGCACGATGCGTCCGTCACCAAATTGATAGTCGGTGCGTCCGTACTGTAATTGATGGCAACTCGGTGATGATTTCTCCACTTATGGACTATTTCCTTGACCTGCTCGAAGGCTCGCTGTTCCGTGTGCCCCCACTTCCATTGTGATTTCACGCCGGTGAGTGGAGTTAGTATGCCCATTGGAATCCGGATGCCGGGACAATCATCGGCCAGGTAACCCGACGGCCCGAGGAAACTGCTCAGTAAGTCTTTATTCGTCGGTGTTTTCCAATTGACCACTGACTCACCTTGTGTGGGTCCATCAGAATGCCCTTCTCGTCAATGACATGCCCGAGAATCTTCAGTTTCTCGGCGAAGAACTGCATTTTGTCTGCACTGAGGTAGAGTTTCTCCCGTCTCAGCACATCGAAGACCAATCTGACATGTTTAATATGATTCTCGACAGTGTCCGAATATATTATGATATCGTCGAGATAGACGTCCATAAACACGCCAATGTAAGGTGCAAATATATGGTTCATCAGTGTCTGGCATGTCGCCGGTCCATTGCAATCACCCTGTTG
>QVIE01001511.1:0-26109 GCA_013387415.1 Panellus pusillus | reverse complement strand
AATCAATGCCAATGTATTGCCATGGCCGTCTAGGAACAGGCAAAGTCTGTAAGAGCCCCATTGGTTTTTGATTATTTGGTTTTGACATCGCGCACGTCGGGCATGATTTACAGTACATGTCAACATCATCCACCATAGATTTCCACCATACTTCCTGACGAAGAAAATCTAATGTTTTTCGAGAGCCCAGATGAGCCAGAAGTGAGTGTGCATGTTTTATGATTATTTCACGCACGCTCCGTTCACCCATTCTGATATCGGGTATACAAAGCACCTCGGTACCTTCCCGTGACTTGTATACAAGTCCGTCGTGCTCCCGAAAATCCTTGTACTCCTGTGGAGACTTCAGCAAGTCCCGAAAAAATGGATCTTCGGGGTAGCGGTACCTCAGCCCGCCAGGCAGAGGAATGCCGAGATCTCCTGCAGTAATAATACCGCTCAAATCTGGCCTGACAGCTCGTGGCACATCAGATGGTGGCTGTTGTCCGGTTACATCTGGCAGTTCCGGTATAACCGGATCCGTTGTCGTCGTTACCTGCTCCTTGTCTTCCGCAGCCTTCGTCGTCTTTCGCTTCTTTGCCTTTGGTCGCGCTGGCTGATTCTCCACCGTGTCGGCCGTGGATTTCTCCATTTCCTTAGCCGCTAGCCGTGCCGACCGCCGTGGCGCGCCCTCCAGAACCGCCGCCGATCCTGTATACACCGGTGTGGTGAGTGCAGCTCTGCTATCTTCAGAATCGCCGTCCTTACCACCAGACTTATCCATCAAGTCATCGGACACGTATTCCGTAGGCGCGCGCACTACCCCCAATGGCTCATCACTATATATCCGAGACAACGCGTCTGCCAAGACATTTGTTTCGCCAGGTATGTAGTGAATCGAAAAATCGAACTCGTTCAAGATATCTAACCACCTGTGTTGACGAGGAGACAGATTTTTCTGAACCATCAAGTGCTCCAAGGCCTTGTGATCAGTGGAAATTCGGAATTTCGCTCCATGTAAGAGTCCTCGGAACCGTTTCAAGGATTCGACGATGGCTAACAGCTCCTGTTCATGCACGGGGTAGTTCTGCTGCGCCGAGTTGAACTTTCCAGACCAGAATGCAACAACTTTCGCCGTCGACAGCTCATTCCCCTGGCTGACGTATCCGCTAGCCCCGGTGCACGATGCGTCCGTCACCAAATTGATAGTCGGTGCGTCCGTACTGTAATTGATGGCAACTCGGTGATGATTTCTCCACTTATGGACTATTTCCTTGACCTGCTCGAAGGCTCGCTGTTCCGTGTGCCCCCACTTCCATTGTGATTTCACGCCGGTGAGTGGAGTTAGTATGCCCATTGGAATCCGGATGCCGGGACAATCATCGGCCAGGTAACCGACGGCACCGAGGAAACTGCTCAGTAAGTCTTTATTCGTCGGTGTTTTCCAATTGACCACTGACTCCACCTTGTGTGGGTCCATCAGAATGCCCTTCTCGTCAATGACATGCCCGAGAATCTTCAGTTTCTCGGCGAAGAACTGCATTTTGTCTGCACTGAGGTAGAGTTTCTCCCGTCTCAGCACATCGAAGACCAATCTGACATGTTTAATATGATCCTCGACAGTGTCCGAATATATTATGATATCGTCGAGATAGACGTCCATAAACACGCCAATGTAAGGTGCAAATATATGGTTCATCAGTGTCTGGCATGTCGCCGGTCCATTGCAATCACCCTGTTGCAAAACCTGACTTTCCATCGTCCCATCCGGGGTATTAAACAGAGTGCGTGATACATGCTCCGGTATCACCCTGATCTGTTCGTAAAAGTCCTTGCCATCGACCAGAGTACGAAAAGAGTGTCGTACGACGTTTCGAAGAATGCCATGGATATCCGGCAATGGTGCCGCAATTTTGACGGTGTTATCATTTTGTTCTCTTTTGTCGATCACCGTACGAATCCTGACCACGCCGTCATCCTTCATAGGTTTCGGCAGAATCAGCATTGGCGATGCATTGCTACCAGTTGCCATCCGCCATCGGCCCGACTTCATGTAAGTATTCTTCTTCTCACGCCAGACACTTTTCAGCGCTTCAGGACACTTCGACGGACGCCATCGATACACTTTGGTCTCATCTTTGAGCGGGATCGTGTGATTCACAGCTCGGAATGGGGGTAGTCCGGTGTCCGCTGGATCGGGACACAAGTCTGCGGCCTCATGCCGCAACATCTCACGGAGTTTTTCCAGGTCCTCCTCAAACACATCCGCGGCCGCCGACTGTATTTCAGTCACCTCGGGACCGCGCATTTCAAGGGGCTGATCGGATCCCACAACAACTCTTGTGGGATTCATCCCAATCATCACCTTGTGCTGGAAGATAAACGGCGTGCCAAGTATCACGTCGTAGCTGTCAAGGTTCGCAATGTCCAATCTGCGCTCGCAGTCAATATTCTGATATTTAAAGTTGACATGCGCAGACGCGTTGATCTTCGATCGCGAACCGTGTACCGCCAATTGCACCGTGACCGGCTTTGCCAGAGGATCTTTTCTCAAGGCAAGTTGATCCACTAGTCTAGTTGAAATGAAATCCGCCATTGATCCTGTATCCAACAGTGCCCTCGCCGGCTGATCATTTATTCGCACTTCGACAATGACAGGCGTGGTAGGCGGCGCTTGAAATCTCGAGGAATCATGGAGTTCCGCTCAATTGCCTCCACCCGTTCCTGGTACGTGGCTTACTTCCTTTCTTCGGTAGTTCTTACGCCGAATAGATCCGTTTCGGTCCTCTGAGTACAGGCGGTGTAAGCGGTTCTGCTGCGCACAGCCCAAAGCAATAGAATTCGGACGCCACGCTTGCGATTCGGTGCGTCCTCGGCATCACTTTGATATCCACGCCCTCCTGCACAGGTTCCGCCTCGCTGACAGACACTGCACCAACCCGAAGTCGGCTTCCCTCGCAGCCTTCGCATGGCTTTCTACTGCAGGAAAATTCAACGAGGCGGCATTCAGTACTGGCCCTTTCGCTTGGTGTCGATCAGGGCAGTTCCGGCTTTCGTGCCCGATATCCCTGCAGTTGAAGCACCGTCCTTCAGCGCGGAGGCGGTCTCGCTCTTCCCTGCTGATGCCGCTGGCACGGTCCGGCTTTTTACCAGTCTTATTACCCTTATTCGTATTAGGGTTGCCACCCGCCTTTGCCGAGGCATTCGGCTGGTTGTTTCCTCCTGTCTTCGCCCCCCGAGACGGCTCTGTGGATGTGTTCGGACCGTTAGACTGCGGCTGCCGATTCTGCCCGTTCGAAAAGGTATTTTGATTGCCACCTTTCCATTGATTCTGATTCTGGCTCGCCAGCTTCTGTTCCCTTTTTAGGGCATCCTGAACACTCTCCTCTCGAGCGGCATATTTGGCCAGTTTCTCCAGCGGGGTGCGCTCGGGGTCAAGCCTTTTCCAATCAGATACAATCGAAGATACTGATGATGCCGCCCCAGAAAATCTGTTTCAACTGACGTTCCGTCACATCGGGGAACCGTACGGCCAAGCCTTCAAGGTCCCGTACAAAATCCCGCACCTTGTTACTCCGCTGAGTCGCATTCATTAGACGTTCACGCAGCTGCAGCTTGAAGTCCGGTGGGAAGCAGTAATTGAACAGGCCTTCGTACACTGATTTGACCTTCCAGTGCTTCCGACGAAGTGCGACATGTTTCATGAAAAATTTGCTCGCTTTTCCTTTCAAAAAGTTCACCATAATTTTCAACAGTGTCTGCTCGTCAAACCATGTAGGTCTGCCCAAGTATCGACTTCGTACGTCCACTGATCAAACTCATCAAGGTCCGGTTTTCCGTCATATACCATCGGTGGGTTTATTTTTATGGATCCCAACGCCTTTTTCATTTTCCGGCGCCGCTTCGTGTCTTCCTTTCGCTTAGCGGCCGGTGTACGTTTCCGACGTCGTGCAGAGCTAGACATAGCCGAGCCAGAGCTGGGCTCGATTCCTCATCAGATGACGATGAGGATTCCGTGTCATCGCTACTGCTCGATGCAGACGGAGACGATGGCGATGACGGTATCGAAGGCGAGGACGGTGAAGACGGCGAAGACGGCAATTCGACCGTCTTCTCTCGGAACCAGCCGCCACCCGGAATTTCAGAACGATCGCGTGCAAAGTGCTCAGGCTTCAAGTGGTGAGTCCTGATTGCTGCCGGTTTCTTCTGTTTTCCATGTGCCGCTTGATTATCCTTGCTGGCCGTCGACTTTTGATTCAACGGCGCAGCGCCTTTCCCATCTGTTCCCGCCGTGGACTTCTGATTCGACCGGTGATACTCTGCGTATCTCGGTCCTTTTTCAGAACTGTCCACGCCTTTGCCGTTTGATCCTGATCCGCGGGCTTCATGCTTGGTCTGCGCGCTATCGGGGTTCTCAATGTCCTCCCCGTCGCTGTCGACCACCACGACTACCGCCCCGAGTTTCACATTCGAAGGACTCGCCCTCCTTCCCATTCCCAGGCCTGAGGCCCTCGAGTCCTCCAACGAGGCTTGGATTGCAGTCTGCATATCCTCCTCAAACTCATTCTCGGATTCTGTGTCCGAAAGGAAATCCAGTACGTCTTTCTGACTTTCCATTTCTCGCAGAATTGACGCCCAGATAGTATATCCGCTCGGGACAAATTCTGGTAACGACGGTACAAAGTAGGTCACTTGAGTCTCTGCATCCGCAGAGTCCTCATCTTCTCCGCCGTCGGCATGAAACCAGTGAGGAAAAAACCTATTTTCAACTTTAATCCCCTCAGTTCCCGCCTTCAGAGTCATCGCGCCACCTTGGCGTCCGACCGTGGTCCACCCATCGTTGTTTGCCACAGCCGGTGAGCAAATTTCCTCAACTTCCTCAGCATCCTCGTCGCTTTCGAGGTCAGTCAAGGGGCTGCCCGGGAAGTCGCGGTCTTCAAAAAACTCTTCGACTTCCCATTGCCGAACCCGTGGAGCGGTATGAACGCGCAGTGCATTCGGGTCAGGACCCGGTAGCATCCAAGGTAGGAGTTCACCATATGCGGTGAGCACCTCCTCGCCCGATTGCCCGCCCTCCAAAGCACGTTCCACCGGTGCGTGGGACAGCGTTGCATTCGGGACGGCTAACTCAACCGCATGTCGAACATCGCGGGAGTTGTCCCCAGGGCTGGCAGCCGAGTCGTGCACCGTGTGGTGCACGCCTCCTAGGCGCAATGCAGCCGAGTCGTCCACGGCAGTGCTGCGGGACGACTCCAGGCGTGCGGACGCTGTGGCACGACGAGACCGTCGTGTCACGCGAGCGCCCGTCTCCGAGTCCGCGTCGGCAGGCAGACCCCATTTTGAGGCGAGGTCTGCGTCCGACATGCGAGACTCAGGTGTGAGAGGCCGCGCAGAGGCGCTGCCCAGCTGCTCAACACCCTCTGTGTTCTCGACCCCGGTGTCGAGAATCACCCCGACGGCTGCCGCCTCGGCCGCAAGTGTGCGGTGAGCGGTCCGTCCCATCGTACGTACGTAGTCGGTAGACATGTCTAGAGAAAAAATATTAGCAAAAATTAGAGAGATATAGACGCACCCGGGTGATCAATCCGAGTGTTGAAAACGAGATAGAAAAAAGTGAACGCAAAAAAATGTGAGGTCGCCGATAATCTAGAGTGATGGTTAGTCGAAAAGATGTATCAGAGACACACTAGAGTTTCTTGATGAGATTCTTGAGGTCACGCTGAGTGCGTAGTAAGAGTCTCGTATTCCAGAAAGCTGTCTATCTAGTACAGAACATACTACTTATATACTATCCTACTCGTATACATAACTAATAAGGGAATCTAAGCTACAATCCAGATAACGAACAAGAGGGAGTTTCACCCTCGCTATGTCTTCACGTCGTGGTTGCCTCGAGGCAAGCCGACATTCAAATCATTGATCCGCGCAGCGGAGTGTAATTGTAACAAGGCGAACACATCTCCGTTACACATACGTGGTGTTCTCGATGGTGACGCTGCCCGTGGTGGCGGAGGTCATGGCGACCGTGTTGGTGGTGACGTGGTCGCCCGTGTCGACTGCGCTGCGTAAGGGTAGGGAATTGAAAGTTGAAGGGAGTTACCCAAGATGTTCTCCTGGCCGCCGCCGCTGAGCTCAGAGAGCGTCCCGCCCTGGATGAGCGCGTCGTTGCTGAACCCGTCGATACCAACCCACTGCGCAAGCGCGGGGTCCGTTCGCGTCGACTAGCAGGAGCGCAGGCTGGGCGTCGGCAAGGACCAGCTGCCTGGTCCTAGCCTCGCACAAACGTGTTGGTACGCAAGTGAAGACAGTGGCAGGTGTTATGGTATGTATTTACTTGTATGCTCTTGTATTCTCGACGTTCGTGACATCCCGAGTGGGACGCTCAACGCCGTTAATCCCGATTCGCCCTCCCAGAATCTTAGTGATGGGAAAGTTCGGTTCAGTTCAGGTTCGGGGCACTTTTTGCTGAACCCCGAACCTGAACCTCAGGTTCGGTTCGGCAATTGCCCGAACCTTGAACCTGAACCTGCGTTCAGGTTCAGTTCAGGTTCGAACTCGGTTCGAACCTGAACAACCTCAGGCTCAGAAATCCAAAGACATTTTTGAACATCAACCATGTATGGAGTCTTAAACATAGTTTCCCTACTGTGTAAGACATTGAGGATGGGTTTGGGGTGAGTTTGAGAGCTAAAAGCTGCAACAGAGACATTGATCGCTGTTCAGCGATCACGGCTGCATGGTCGTGGACGTGATCTTCGAGGCTAGGACAACAATACACTAGTATAGGATGCCCAGGATTTATTCACTTTATCAGCAATATCCACAGAAGTCCAAAACTTATGTATATTGCTGCTGAAAATACACAAAATGGTCAATTTTGGTTCAAGGTTCGGTTCAGGTTCGAACCTTTTGTCCTGGCCCCGAACCTTGAACCTGAACCAAAGTTCAGGTTCGGCATTTCGCTGAACCCTGAACCTGAACTTTGCGTTCAGTTCGGTTCGGTTCGGGTTCGAACCGTTTCCTTGAACCGGACCCTCCCATCACTATCCCAGATTCAGCACTTAACATTCTTATCAAACTTTGAATGGAAAAATGTGAGATCTTCACGCAGTGAGAATCTGTTTCTGGTTGCTGAAAGACGCGTTTATTATATGAATGTAAGTAAGTAATCCGAGTAAAACAGATTCAAGACAATTGCAATGAGAAATTACATTGGATGGAATTCGTAAGTTGGAACCGACAAATAAGCATTCGGATACGTCCCCAACACTGCCTGCATCGCGGAACTCGCACAGGTGTTCGCGGTAGCAGCAGTAGGCCCGCATATGATGAAGAAGGAGTTGCTCCCGTCGTTCTTGTTGATCAAAGTACACTGGAGAACCTGGTTGTTGAACACCCAGTTGAAGGGCGCATTGACGTTGTTGCCACTTTGGCCGTTACAATTCAATGCAATGTTGGCATCTGGCAAGCCCAATGCCGGAGTACCGATAAGGATCTGATAAACCCCTTGGCAGCCGGTGTAACTGCCTGTGAGGTCGTTGGCGATGTAGTGGGAGCCGGCAGTGGATGGGCCATCACCGATGGCGTAGAATTGCTGCATGAATCGTTAATGACTGTGCTTCGAGGCATGCGAGGGTACCTACGGTGTTCCCTGACCCATGATTCTGAATGTTCCTACCTCGAAGACGGGGTTGCCATTTGCATCGTTTCCAAGAGTTATTTGTCCTCAGTCCCGGGATGTCACAAGCTGGTAAGGTGGGCGCCGCAGGGATGAGATTCTTTCAATAGCGTTAGCAATGAATACTTAGATACGGAGGCGTGAATATAAGCACCCCGAAGGCGAAGGTTTGAGGATTCAACTGGGTCGTTAGGTGAGTAGTGTAAAACGGGCGACATGCAGAAGAGACACACTCCAGCAGAATAGAGGGGGAAGCAAGCGGGAACTGGATTATTGGCAGTTCTAATGGTATTCATCTTCGCCACGTAGTAGTTATAAACATTTGTGGCCCGGGAGCTGCGAATACAGTGTAAGCCAGAATATGTTGCTCCGAAGGCCCAGCGTACGTACGTGCATCCATTCGGGTACGTTGCGATAAGACCGCGAAGCCAAGCATTAAATTCTACCGGGAGATTGGCATCCGGACTATCGGGCGTGACTTGCGCCAAAAGATTTTGAACGCGCAATGCTGTGGCTTGGAACACCGCAGCTGTTGAGCCAAAGTCTGATAATATTGTAAGTCAGATTTCAGAGATTCTATGATCATGTATGCTCACAGGACCCGAGTGCAGCGAAATTGCGCGCAAAGTACTCCACGTCTTGGATGAGGTTCTGGGACGCCGTGAAAGAGGTGATCATATCTATGTTGTTACTTTGCGGGGGACTGGCGGCAGTTGCTTTATTCTGATTGACGACGTTCGATTTAGCTGGTACATAGATGAGTTGAGACCAGCGATAATCCGCGCAAAGCTCACCCTGATTCATGGGTTTATCCACCTGTAGTAGATTGTGTGAGAATGGTTTGCGCTCCTCCAAGAGCATAACGACTAACCCAGACCATATTCAAGGGCTAAGACGAGGTCATTCGAAACGTATATAGGAAAGTAGCGGATACTTGCCGTATCAATAGCGTTCAATAGAGATACACCGAGGTTGCCTCCATTTGCTTGAACGAAGTTGAACACATTGTTCTGGATCCTGAGGTTTTGCGGGAGTTCGATAAATTGGATTCATGGGCCGAAAACGAAAGATATACCAAGTACAAGAAATGCCTGCACCCAAAGCCACTTGGAAGAATTGATCGATGTACCCCAATCTGTGATATTCGTCAGCTCAATCTGTGGCGGCGCGAATGAGATGGTTCATACTCGAAGATATGCTCCTCTACGAGAGGCCCATCAGATATACTATGCGATGAGGGGGCAAAATAGACGCACGAGCTACGGTATTGGCACCATTTCCA
This sequence comes from Panellus pusillus, assembly GCA_013387415.1. Classification (NCBI taxonomy): domain Eukaryota; kingdom Fungi; phylum Basidiomycota; class Agaricomycetes; order Agaricales; family Mycenaceae; genus Panellus; species Panellus pusillus. The sequence goes on along the minus strand of QVIE01001511.1, from coordinate 17,170 downwards.
ACAGGCCGTCCGCCCACTGCAGTAACAGCAAGGGTGGTCCCCACCCCGATGGGCAATTTACGGCCGATGCTGTAATACTGCCCGGCTCCCAGGTTGACCGTATTGGGATTGACGACGGTTATACTGCACGAGTTTACAGCAATAGCTGCACGGAGATCAGAGGAGGACAAAGTGGAAATACGTGGATTGAACGCACAGCGACCTGCGCGGCGCTCCAAGCTTGAGTTCGCGGGGGCGCTCCGTCTACGGTCGGGATCCGTTCCCTCATCCTGCCAGTCCGCGTTCTCTGGGTCGTCAGACAGCGAGTATGTGGCTGTAGCTACAGCACACGAAGCCGTGCTACTCTGGCTCGCAGACTGCGAGTTCTGAGATGTGGTCGAGGTGGACGTGGGATCGGGATCGGTCCAGCCACCAGTCCAACCCGCCGGTGGTGCAGCCGTAGGGGTGGTACCACCAGGAATGCCGACATCGAGTGGCAGAAGCCCTCCGATAATGCCGGGGAAGAGGAGCAGCCACCAGTCGTCGCCGTTGCTGTTCTTGTCGCCGGGCGGTCCCGTAATGTTCTGAGGAGGAGAGTTCGAGGCGGTAGGAACTGCAACGACGCTGGTATAGGACGGAGGCGCAGTGAATGTCACGCTCGACACCGACGTTGGAGGGACGATGTTAGGGTCTAGGCATTTTGTCGTCAGTCTACGAATGATTTGCGAGGACAAAACTTACTCCACGTTGGGGTGACGGCACCGGGTTGAGTGATTCCGGAAGGAACTGGACCGTTGACCGGCGTACCCCCGGCGCAAGTGTAATGGTCGCAGTGACTACAACGATCGTTGTCGTTGCGGTGGGGATCGCTATGATGACCGTGCTGGTACCGCTGACGAAAGTCTCTGAGACAGCGCCAGATGAGGGAACGGGATTCGGATCTGCGGGATTCTCAATAAGCGCGGAAACGCTATCTGGCTTTCACCTTACTCCAGTCAATCTCGGTGTAAGTCGCAAGGGGTGCAGTGGTGGTCGTCTATGATCGGCATCAATGGGTGAAAACCGGAACCGAAGGGAGCGAACACACCGTGGTCGATGGTGCAGACGAGAAATGCAACCAATCGTTAAAGCTGGTGATACGGTAGGTAAGAATCAGAATTTCCTCTAGGGCAGTACTGACTTCAGATACGGAACCGTCGCTCCCGTAGCCGCCCAAGAGGTGATTGCATTCCACCATGCAATAACCACAGAGCTCGAACTGAATCACAAGCCGCGTCAGCAGCTGGAGTCGTAACAGAAAGAGATCGCCGTACGAGGGGAAATTCGCGGTGTTGATGGCCGTTAGCTCGCCGTAATAGAAATCGATGTAATTTTGCTGCGTAATCGGACTGGGACGATGTCAGCTGAATGAAAGCTACGTCCAGAAGGACGTACCATCCACCTGTGGCAAAGGCGCAGCTTCCGACGATGCTCGCGTAAATCTATCAATGTTCGGATCAGATCAATTTGATTTCAATGGAGATGAGTCAACGCACATTATCGTAGTCGAGAGATGCTTGTGATGTAGTGGTCGTTGTAAGACCTGTCTGACACTCGACGCTCGTGATCAAGTCCCCGACCTGAGAAATTGCAGAATGTCAGAAGGAGAGAAAGTTTTGATGCAGTACGCGTACCCCGTAGCAGGTGGCCGCGGCAACGCAACTCTTGACACCCCAGAGATTGTTAATGAAAGAGGTCTGTGGAATGAACACCATCAATACAAGTGCCTTAGGCAAGGATACAGAATTCAACGCACATCCATGCCCACAGTGTCGATGCAGTTGGCTGCCATATTCAAACAGGATAATTCCACGGTTTTGAGGCATTGGGGGATGGCCGCGCGCTTTTGGAAGCCAAGAGTTCGAGTACCTATCGACGCATTGCTCAAAGAATGTGCCGGGTCCGCAACCTTCGGCGTCGATTGCACGGATGAAGAGCTACTTGTAGCGGAGATGATGACAGATGTCGAGGCTGCCGAGGAAAGGCTGGAACTGGCTCCGCTTCTCGCAGAAGCGGTCCCGACGGTCGTTATCGCCGAAGCGCTCGCAGATATTGAGGCCGTAGCAGAGACAGAGGACACGTTAGCGCTGGTCGTAGCGGCGAGCGGCGAGCCGGCAGTTGAAACAGCATCCACGAGGAGGCGCTGGCCTGGGATAGTGGACACCGCAACAGCGACACCAACACCCTGGGATAGCAATCCGAGCACAGAAACAGCGGTAAAGACGTGCATCCTTGCCGTTGAAATTCATTCTTGAGTATACTGGCCATTTATACGAAAACTGGGTGCGTGCTCCTCGGAATTCCCGTAATACACAATTAGAGTACCTCCTAGGCTCTCCTAGGTTTTGTCTGTGCGCCATCATTTGATGTTGTGCAGTACCGCGGCGTTCCGAATGGATGAAGGTAAGTACACGTGGGCGACAATCTACGTGCGCGATCAGCGGAGTCAGCGGCGAGCGCTGGGCCCGTGTTGACCCCGGCGAGGCATCAGGCAAATTTTCTGTAGATACCGCACTAGACTCCGGTTTGAAAGTTGAAGATCCTCAGTGTCCTTGTCATCATTTTGGGGTGGAAGGATACTTGAATTTTAAAATTCCGAGTGCTATGCTTGTCGTGGCGGCTGCCGTCGCCAATCAGCGCTCCAGGGCAATCAGCGGAGTGCGCGAGCGCCGTGGCTGACATGGACACCATTGGCCTTACCAAGGCCTTGAGGGGACCTCGAACGAATACTTACCTTACACTTACGTATTGCAGAGCCTGGACATTTCGCATCGGCCGGGGCCTGACGAAAATGGTTAGTATGGTCTATTACATCTGAACTAAAGAAGAGTCGACGACTGTGGTGTTCGATACTCGGACCTTGGCGTGTAATACTACATACCTACCTGCTCGGACGTGAAAGCAGGCAGATATGTTCACTGTACCTAAATGAGGGTTCCCGTCCCAGTGGATAGAATGAACAGGAAACGACTGGCGCGCAAGAGTCGACGTGAAACGAAACCAGACTGTCAGGAGTATTATGCACGTGGCTGGCGGCGCAAATTGAGTCATCATACCCTTCGGGGTCCGGGGTATGGGAAGTAGCCTAAGCCATACATATAAGTCATAAAAACCACTACATCAAATCACATTTCAGAAAGACTGAGCCCACGCACAGCATCGAGAAGGGATCGAACGGAAGAACAGCGGAAGAACAGGAAGGTACTAACGAGGGGTCTGAGTGTGAGCACTGAGACCGCCCAATTTTCACTGACACGAGTGGAGATCTAGAGACGAGAAGCCGTCCAGACCCGTGGCCTAGGTGTGAAAGTGGTGACGGGTGAACCATTTACAGGAGTAGGACAATAAGGACTCAGTGCGGAGCTGTGCGGAGGAGGTGGAGCGAGAATAGCGAGCGCCGAGAAGTGGCTTAAGCGAAGTTTGGCTCGGCGGTGCCTGGCACGTGTACCGTCGGTAGACGAGTCCGGTGGCAGTGTCCCTGTCATCGAAATCATATGATCGACTATGCTTCCATACTCCCTCCCTCTGCAAGGGCAAGTGCCGGTGCTCAGCGCTCATCTACTGTGTGCAATTGCTCTGTTTTGCAAAGGAAACTACCGTTCTTATCTCACAATCCAAGTCGATCCGCCGTCCGCGTCAGACTCGATTGGCAACTGCCAACTACAAGTTAAGTACACGATGATGTCGATCCTGCGAATGTCGAGCTGCTTTCGAATTGCATGCTGCGATACGTGCGATAAGATGACAATGATGCCTTGCTTTGTATAAATGCATAGTATGCGCAAACGCCTACAATGACAGTTTTGACCACGACTCTGGCAAACTGGGAGATGCATTTCCTCCAGCCAGGTGCGCGTGTTTACCCTGTTAACACGCCAAGATAGTTGAGTCTTATGCGAGAGTCAGATAGGAAAGGCACGACTGAGGTGGATGGGGGTATGACATTCTGCTGAAATTCTTCCGGGGCGGCTATTTCTAAATTGTTGGCTGTGACGCCAAGTTCTCGCCAGCGCAACTGCGTGGTCGGTGATCACTCGCGGTCGGGGCTTGATTGGGCGGGCTGGAAAGGTCAAAAGGCTATACGAGGAAAGTCACTACTTTTCAACGGTATTACCTCAATACTTAATGTAACATGATATCCAGTCAAGCTTGGGACCTTGGGTCGAGGAATATAGGGCGATGTCATAATCATTAAAACGTGAACAGAAAGATGCGCAGGAATGAGTGAGGTAAAAATTAGAAACTAATTTGTGGAGCCACCGACGCATGAATTTGCGCCATCTGAACACTCGCGCACCAGCGCTGAAAGGTTTCAAGCAAATCCTGAAAGAAGATCAAAAACTTGCCCAAGCTCATAATACATGCGTCAAACGCACCCGGACAAGCGCAACGCGCGGCTCGGAAGGATCCCACTTCCACTTCGCCGCCTTCGCACGCACGGTGTCAAGGAGCAGAGCGGTATCGCTGGCGGCGGACCAGCGCAGATCGCATGGCCGCAATGGTCGACAAACGCATGCACTGCCATCAGTGGCATAAGGGGCAGATCGCCGCCGCGTGCAGGCAGAAGCAAGCGAAGGCACTGGTACGCGTCTTCGCCGCTCAGTAAGCCTGCACGGAAGAGGGCTCCGAGAAATGCGGCAATGTTGACACCTCGAGACGTTAGGTAGGGATGCGGACCGGGTTCCTCGCGTTTCCAGGCGGCGGTGGGCTACAGGAAAGGTCAGGGTTATGTCGATGGTCGAAATGAGCCGGAGGGACGCACGCCTTCCCAATATGCACGCATAAGTCCAATTGACTCAGAGCGGAGCAGCGCCTGGTACGATTGAGCACCGCCGGGCGCACCAGGCGCAAGGCGTGTGACAAGCAGAGCTACCTGCTTGGTGTGCTCGAGATGCGCGACGCCAGCTTCAATGATCGACTTTATGTGTGCGCGTAAATCGTGCGAAGTGCGTAGCTGGTCGCGGTACATCTTGTACTCGGCTTCCCATCCATCCGAGGGCACAACGCGGGTGGTGGCACGCGAACATGGGGGAGGCAGCAATGGCCGACGACCAGACGGACGTGCCTGAGGAACTGGTGGGAGCTGGCGATGCGGAAGTGCTAGAGTACTGCGAGGATGAAGAGAAAGAGGCGGCGGATCCAGGGCGGCTTGGGCGGAATTCAGCCGCCTTCGGGTTGAGACCGCAGAGGACATGGAGGAATCGGAGGCTGCACGGAAAACGGAGTTGGGAGACTGTACCACAGGCTGCGGCTTGCGTCTATTTTAGAATCGTGGCCAGGCACGACGTGGAGTACAGCCGAGGCAAAGTGGGAGGCCCGGGGGTAGGGGTATTATCGGAGTCTTGCTCGTAGAAGGATCGAGCACTGGGAGCATAACCAGTATGCTGGGGGAGATTTGTAGCGTCAAACATTTCGGATGCGAGGTAGTGAAGGACAAGAGGTCCTCACCACCCTCAGGCTTTATACACCACGGCAAGGTCCAAAGCGGCGACGAAGCCACCCATTGTACCAATCAGCACAGACAAAGCGGGAATTTTACAGTTCTGGTGTTGATTGGCTCGTCACCTTTGTTGGATGGATGACATTGATGGCGCCATTGTCCTAAGCTCCGCGAGTCGTGATCATTAAGCGTTGGCCTGCGGCCACTTGATTGGATGACCATTGATTCTTCTGCGCTCATCCAGAAAAGAGTCGACTCGCCATCGCGGCATAATCAAAGCGGTCATTGGAGACGCAAAACGGACTGTGACAGGAGTCTACTGATGTATGCACGATGCGCAGTGCGAGTTGTAGGACCAGAAGAGCAGATTCCAGAAGGCCAATAGGACTGCCAGAGTTGTTGCGCCAGCCAGCATTTAAGCTTTTCGCGAGGAAACGTACCAAAACGAGAGAACCCAGTGCTGAGTTGAATATTGTACTGCAGAAGCGATTTGGAGCCTGAGGAGTTTGGAGGTGGCACCAGCGAGGTTTTGGATTATGTAAGCAGGCAATCACAATCACGTGTACATCTCGCATCTTTCGATTTGAACTGAAGTGTTCCCAAATCAAAAGCAATCGGCTGCATCTCCTTTTGAGGGCGAGGTCAGCATTTTCGAGAATAGGCCTCAGGCTTCAAGGAACGAAAAAAATGCTTTTAGGGTTGGACCCCATCAGGGATTCGGGAAAACCTCCTGGCAAGTCGATACTAGTGACATCATCGTTTCACACCACAATAATGCGATCGGTACCGAACAGCCGTTTGACAAATTTGACAGCTCCGCGTACTTTGCCGCGTACTGAGTGAAAGCCGGATCATGGATTGCGCGGATCATGAGAACCGGCATCATCCGAAGACGCTCGACGCCTTTCGGCCCGGGCCTTGGTTATGCACCTGCCTTGATCTAGAGCACTATCGCCAGCCTGCCGCCCTCAGTTCCTTTGTCGCTGGCTCGTACCATAATTTTAGAACAGCTTATTTTCTTGTAAGTGTTAGTATCGTGTACGTAGTCCAGAATTCGAGCCACAAACGAGAGCGCGGGCGGCGGGCGCGGACTCCGGAGATCAATAACGCGGCTACCTTGGCGCCAAGAGATGAGTCGGATCCTGCCAGTGATGCGGTCAGCCCACGTGGATGAAAACGGAAGCCGTCCCGGCGCCTCCGAAGTCTGCCAGCGAAGCGGGCTGTCAGTCGAGGGGGATGCACCGGAGGGTGGAGAGCCCCACGCTCGAGCCACGAAGCCGAGGTGGATGGATGGATGTAAGATCATCGATCAACAATTGCCGTCTTAAGACGCGAACCCCGGAATTCGACCGCGGATAGACCATGTGGATATTCGCGCTCGTACCCGCACTGCGGGATGTGCCTGTGTCGTCGAAGTCGAAGGGACTTCCGATTCCAGTAGAGAGCGCCCGGGACCCGGACACGGGAGGTAAAGATGTCCCCAGGGATAGGAATAGCGAAGACAAGAATACATACCGACGTGAAACGTAGCGCTCAAGCACGCGCCATATGAGATGGTGAAGATGGCCGTTTGGGTCAGAGAACTCTAGACGTCGGAGTGGAAAAAGTTGGTGATTTTACTAGCTAGCAGTAATCCATAGCATTGAAAGTAGTCAGTCAACAGTACTCCGATTTCAACTGCAAGACTAACGCGTCTGCTTCAAGCACAGCTCACCAGGCAACTGGATCCTGGTTTCGGAGGTGAAAAGTCATAGCAGAATATGAAGAGTCATTAATCACGGCATTCAGAGGTTTTGTCGGCACAGGGTTGCGGACATTGATCGACGTGTGCCGACGTGTGCCGACCTAGGGAAATACTAGGGTCCGCTAAGGTCGGCTAAGGGTCGATCAATGTCCGCACAGCGCAAATCCTGTGCCGACAACCGGCCTGAACGCAGTGATTGAAGGAAGATTTAGCACGATACATTGTTGTTGTTTTTCTTTAGAACTGGAAGAGCACGGAACCAACTTCAACCGAGAGCAAGATTGAATCTTTCTTGGACATATATAATAGGGCCCATGACCAACGACTGAGGCATGGCTTCTACAAGCACTCAACAGTCGCAACGCCATCACGCTGCACCAGAGGCCAAGAACCTGCGGCGCGCGATTGTTGCTTGTCTGAACTGCCGGAGGCGTAAAGTGAAGGTGCGTCTGCGATCATCCCTTACTTTGGGAGGTTTCAGGCAAATTTTTCTCTTTTCCTCTCAGTGCGTAACATCAGAGCACTCCGGGGCTGGACCCCCTGAAAAACCCTGTGAGCGCTGTACGAAGCGGAACCTCACATGCCAATATGTTTCCGTCGTCGAAGAGCAGGAGTGGCCAGCAACCAGCTCCATTCCTCTCTAGCCCCTTCCCCCCTACCACGACGGCGGCCATTCTATCCATGCATTGGATTACATTGCGCTCTCACTGCCATACACCGTTGATCCCCCACCAGGGACCCTACCACGGTACTACGGTCTCCCTCTCCCCCCCTTGAGCACTTCGCTCGAGGCGGGCCGTCCGAATGATCAAGCTGAATTCAGGGCCCCTGTCGATCCGCGTGTCCTGCCATACTACTCCGCGGCTGGCGAACATGGAGAGGGTGGCACCAGAATGCATGGGTATCCGTCCCAAAGCACCAGCAGTGCAGGGCAGGGTGGCCCTTCCGGACCCCTAATGTACGATTCTCCCGTGTACGGTCCGGAGTATGGGTTCGTTCGCTGTCCCTATATCTGGCTCAACTACTTACATACCGCGATTTCACAGGAATTCCTGGAGCGACGGTCCTTATCCTTATCCTTCCGAATGAAATTCAAACATGACATTCATCCTGAGTCCTAGAGCAAACGCAGGCGTACCGTACAGATTACTTCACTCACCCCAATATAACCTACTAGTACTCTAGTATCTACGAATACACAGCCGAATTAATTAGTGCAACTGCCTTTCTGCCCTGATGCTGCATGCGTCTTGTGTCCTCAGCGATGAAACAGCAGGCGCTCCATAATAGATACGCAAGACGCTCCCATGAGGGCTTAGCTTCTGCGAAACATTGACCCAGACCTGAATTTACCGTGGTGATGGCATCAAAGTTGCTATCAGGCCACTGTGCGAGTGCCTTTATAAGTTGTACGAGTCCCTTGTGGCACTATGAATCTGAGTCAAAGAACAGTAAGCAATGGAAACTCCGATGTACATCCTCTGTCGATGGACGAAGAAGCTACTTCATACTTCCAAAGTTCCTAACTCGGTGAGAGTAAAACTGCGACCGCGTCCACACCCACAAAGTTCAAACCATTCGCCCCGAAACCGCACGGCGTTTTGACTTCCACAGAGTGAACGCCCCGGAGGGGGGTACTTCTTTGAGAAGGACAGCGGAGCGTGAATCCACAGGTCAGTCCAAAATAACATCCACTTGCCAAGTTGCCATAGGCCATAGCCGTGCTTTCACCGCACATAAGGCGAACTCACCTGTCCCCGAAGCCAAAACGGCGCCATATACCTCAACGAGATGCCACGCCGGGCATGATCCTCCCTCCCCGCTGGCCAATCGAAAAGCCCACTTAACGCCCGTCCCAGTCCACACACGTGCGTCCACCGTCCCTGTTGCTATCCCCTACCGAACGTACTCCCCCAGCTCCTTCGGCGGCCGATACTCCCACAGCTGCTTCAATTTTGTGGGTATCCACCGATTTCTAAATGCCCCGCGCTCTGCGCGCCCAGACCAGTGTGCGATGACCTCCTCCTCGAGTAAGATCGCAAAGCGGATGTCGGCGTGGGAGATGCCGTAGCGCGCGGGAGCGGGGGAGGTGGCTTCCGAGATGGAACTCGTGGAGGAAGTATCAATGGACGACGAAGCAAAGGCTTGAGACGAGGCGTGTGCGGAGATGGGTGAGGATGTGACGGGCTGCTGGGAGAGCTCGCTGATGGACCATAGGCATACTTTGTACGGGAACTGCGTCCAGGCAAAGACGAGCCGCACTTCGACGCCCTCCTGTTCCATAGACTTCAGCTCCAGAAGGCACATGCAAAACCAAGAATGAAAAACAACGTACTTCAGACTCTGGCGTGGGCATGGGCAACCGCGAGATGACCATATGGAAAAACTCCCGCGCCGTAGCGTAGTCCTTGAAGTAATACGCGCGGTACAGAGCCGGAAGACCTTTGAGCTCCGTAGCGGTAGTCTTGAGCGGCATGATTGCCCACCCGTTGTAAACCAGTCTTGCGAGGTACGCCCTCAAGTCCTTCTTGACGAGCGGCGGCGCGGCCAAGTGGACGGAAGCGGAGGCGCAGGGGGAAGTCGCACGCGTTCTGGAGGGACTAGCACCTTCTGGGCTCGTGGAGGTACTCGGCCGTCGGTGATTTTGAGTTGGCTGGTCATGAACTGCATAAACTCGAGGGACATGACTTGGTAGAACGGCTTGACGAAGGGGACGCCAGGCAGAGAGGCGCCGACGGCGGCTAGATACGCAGTTTCGGTCTCGACGGCGAGGCGGATGAGGCTCCGCGTCACACCCTGGGCGATTGCAGGTATACGTCCGCATCGTAGTTGGGGAAGACGGTGATCTAAGTATAATTCTAACGCCATAACGAATAGAGAGCGGAGAGAACGCACGGTTCCGCCGGATATAGACCGCGTACCCTCTGTGAATGTGACAAGATGCTTGAAAGTCGGAAATCGCAGCACCCGATGCAGGGCGTTGGCACCCTGTCCGTGAGTCGGGCGAGATATCATGAATTCCCATCCGTGCTTGTAGAGCGGTGCCAGATACTGAGCAAAATCCGAGTCGACGAGAGGGTTTGTGGATTCTGGAGGGAGTACAAGGTCTGGGAGAACTGGCTGAGGTGATTCAGCATGGACACGTAGCGGAAGAAGAATGGGTACTGTTGGGGCCCAGGGAGTCGATATTAGCTCCTGGCTGGCGCGCTTGGGCTGTGACCACTGCGTTCTTGATGAGTAGCGCCGCAAAACTTCCCGGCCTGCTCGCCACATGGCGGCGAAAAAGGAGAAGGCTTTGCCCGGTGATCAAAAACACGATCACGTGGTGTCGCTTCGCGGCGCGCAGGAGGCCGCAGGCCAGAAATTCAAACTGATCCAAATTGATATACTATCATATACATCTGGGATGGTATCTCTGTTTATCCTCAATTTTACACACCCTATCACTGATTTAATGTCTGCTAGACACGCGACTGTACAGCGCAGACTGCGACAAATCTCCCGGTCGGCGGCGGTCCACTTCAGGCCAGTGGCCACTGGCAATTTCTTGCGCCTCCCCCGAGCAAAAATGTGGGAATTTTCCGAGCATCCGTGAATTTCTTGAGGCAGACCTACCTACCCTAAAAATTCTCCGTTCGTGAAAAAACGACCTCAGAACTCAGCGAGCCGATTTTTGACATCGAACGATTGCCGAGCTCGTAGCCGTTCCAGGACTCCGAAGCATGGTCAAGTGCATAACATCAACGGTCAACGTGCTGCAATTCGGTTTGGGAGGGCGTCTGCACATGCCTTCCAACATAGGTACGAGGCAGACTTTGGCCAAAACTTAGATTAACGTGCTTATAGGAGCATCTCTACTACCAAGAAATACTTGACAAAGTTACTCGCTGGGTTGTAAAAACTGAGGACGTCGTTTTGGACCGAAACTTCTCTATGACCGAACAAGTCGAGCTTTTCGTCAAACTAGATTAAGAGGATTGCGCCTACTACTTCATCGACCACGCTACTCACACTCCAGGGTGTTTTGGCCGGAGTGTGAGTAGCCGCTAGTGTGGTCGATGAAGAAGTAGGCGCAATCCTCTTTCTCTATTTCGATGAAAAGCTCGACTTGTTCAGTCATGGAGAAGTTTCGGTCCAAAACGACTGCCTCGATTTTCACAACCCAGCGAGTGACTTTGTCAAGTATCTTTGGGTAGGAAATATACTTCAGTGACAACTCGGGGGGCCCTTGATGGCAAAAGTAGAGTTGCATGTCCGGTTGAACGTGAGATTCCAGTAGTGGGAGATACTCAAATCTGGAAGAAGGATGTCAACACTCGATCGGGATTTTCTTTTAGACTCGAGAATTCGAATAGCATATGCATCGGATTTCGTAGCCATTTGTCAAATAAGTGAGAAGACCGGGGGTGGTTCGACAAGCGTAAACTAGGATGGACAGGTCCTTTTATAAGGCCGCATTACGGGTGAAGTAACGAGCAGCTGGAGTAAGATCATCAACATATTCCCAACACTGCCGTGTGCGATCGCGAATGAGGCAGTGTTGCTCTCCCTTGATCCTGTGCGAAGCTGTATATGGCAATCGAAAGGCGCCATGGAAAAGACCGTAAGGAACCAAGCATCCCATTCGCTGGACAGTAGGCATTACAGGCCCCGTGCTGAATTCCGTGCACGCTCTCTTCATATTACTAGTTGCGCGCGGATTTAGCTTTTAAGACGAATTACCGGGATCGCGGAACTTGGCGATGGAGATCCTCCCGATTGCGAATGGCTCAAGATTGGCCAGTATCACCGGGGGCGCAGCCAGGTGCCACGGCAGGCCCTCAGTCTCGCTAACTCCGGAGCTTGTCACGGTTGCTTGTGGATCGGCCAGCCATACTGCGGCGCAAATCATGAGAGGCCTCGTTGAACTTGCGCAATGCGACCCACCACGAGCCGCGATGTGCCCCTGAACGCTTGCGGCTGTCCTGTCCTATATCTCGCGTCAAATTTTGATCTTGCTCGCATTGTGTTTTGCAATCTCAAAAGTCAAACCGTTCTTTCTAGGATCCGTGTGACGTTGTATTTCTGAGAACTGCGGTCATGTCGTTCACAGTGGAAGCCGTGTGTGGGCGACCTGTTTTGTACCCGTATGCTTCTTGAAAGCTTGAGAGTTGAACCTCAGCCGTGATTTTTGCATCCACGAACGGGGGCTCTTATCACGGAAACAACCGCTCTCCGAAGCTGTCCTCAAACTGAGTAAGTACGTCGAACGCCGACTTCGAAGGCATCATGGTGCAAGAAATTCTGGGCCCTGGCGCGTCTCACGGCGGGCACGATCGATGAATAGTAGGGGACGTACAAGTTTCTTGTGGATGGATAAGCTGCTTTCAATCGTAGCAGGAACCGGGAAGCATCCCGTGATGTTCAGTTGAATTCAATGACTCATCCAGAATTCGACCGGGCAGTCGGAGATGATAGCGTCGATATCTGGGCTCTTAGTTTACCACTGTACTCTGTATCCGGTGTGGTGTATCGGTAACATATCCGCCTCTCATAACTGTGAAAAACAACAGGGTGATCGCGGTTGCGCGGGGTTCGATTCCCCGCACCGGAAGATGTTTTTTTTTCGATCACGTTGACATGATCTCTGTTCCCGACGCTTACATTCACCTGTTGAAGTCTGTTCGAGGTTCCGGTGTATAATTTCGATCTACGACCCTTTCAAGTTAAGGAGAGTGCTGCATAGCGACACTTCTGCTATGTAATTCTGGACTTTGGAACACTTTGCCGTCGCCGATGATGCCGAGTCCTCACCGTTCAATCCAGGTAGTAGGTACGTCGTTGCCGAGGCCGGCCAAACGGGTTTGCAGCGTTCGGCATTCTACAAACTACTAGGAGCATTGTTTAAACATTGTACTACGCCAGTCAGGATAAGCAGGTTGGATAACGGCAACTTCCGGATCCGAACACATATATAAAGCGTGACTCGTGAGTCGTGTCGTGGGAACCCCTCCCTTCAACATGGCACGAACCAAGATGACGGTTAGTTCTCACTTCTGTGACTCTGGTGTCGCATGTATCGGGCGATACCTGACGGCTCACGGGCGTTGGTAGGCACGCCAGAGCACCGGTGGCAAAAGCTGCGCTGGAATATGGCATTGCCATCATCGCCGCTCGCGCTTGCGATTACGCAGCAATATCATGCGTGAGTAATTGACCATGATATTCAGCTGCTCAAGAAAATCACTGACTCTGGCCATTCCCACAGGCGTCACGCGCCCCGCGCTCCGCCGACTGGCGCGGCGTGGCGGCGTGAAACGTATTTCGAACACAATCTATGACGATATGCGCGGTGCGTTGAAGATGTTCCTGACGACCGTCGTGCACGATGCAGCGTTGTACACCGAGCATGGATACCGGTTGATGAATTCTGCATGCTCTACTTATCTGTTGTTGCTCATTGCCGCCCGCAGAACGACTGTGACGCAACTCGACGTGATGTATGCCCTGAAGCGCAATGGGAGGACCTTGTATGGGTTTGGTGGATGATACATGTACATAATATACATGCGATGTTTCGAAGCTATGATGGGGCAGCTACAAGTGGAACCCAATATCCACATTCACAGCTCTGACTCTCCGGGCCCAATCGCAAAAAACTACTTCAGAACGGCAAACCTCTGGGATGTAAACGGGACAGATGCGTTGAGGGGTATAGCCGCACGACCGCGCGGGACGTGGAAGTATCGCGATCGACAGCGTCGAGCGCACATGTATCTTATCGGCGAGAATCCACTGGCAGATGCGGCGATACACAGACACAGATGGCAGAAGAGGAAGAATCAGTAGCGGGCGAAAGGCAAGCGAGAACAACGGCTGGACGTGTCCCGCGATGAGGTTTACTGACCACACGCATTCCAACGCATTCCAGCTCCTCGCCTTGGGATCGTTGAATCGTTGATCCCTATGATAGACACGAAGGCGATCATTGATAGAGCGCCGAGTGCTCAAATTTGGCCCCCATACTGTCCAGTGTCGAGTAGCTCTAAATGGTTAGAAATGTAGACAAAATTCGATGACTGAGGGACGCGGTGTCTGTATTATTGGATTGAACCCCGGGGTACCCTCTGCAGTCTCCTATTAGATTGGGTTTCCGTATGGATCCAATACTGCTGTCGGGTTTCGGTTCGGTTCGGGGTTGGAACAGGTTCGCACCCGATTGAACACGAATTAAGTAGGTCGGGTTGGTTTTGATGCCAGTCGGCTTGAGCATGGAGCCTCGGCACTTTTAAAGTAAGTTGATCATACGATGCTTCGCTACGGCCCGGGTTCAAACATCCATTATCATTAGTCAATAAGTGTTACATTCACATTGACAATATCCAACAAAAAATCAGCGAGAGCCACGGGACCCTCCCTGATCCTCCAGTAATGGTTGAACTTCCCTCTGCCATTGGGTAAGTAATTTGCCTCCTGCGGCGCGAACATCTGCACACGAACATCCGGTGTCATCCGCAGTCTTACGCTTCTTCGACTTCGGCCCGGCCCCCTCGGCCTTCATATCAATGCTCTGGCTTTCAAGGAAGCCAGTGTACTTGAGGCATGCCGGAGCTCCCGATACTGAAGACAATATGTTAGCGGACAATGTGAATTTATTGTACTGTAAAAGTTCTTAGCCCGTCTCCCCGTTCCCCGTCTCTTTGATTGCTCGGATCAAGCTCCCATCAGACGCGAATCTGATTTCTCCGATACATATCTTTGTTCCGCAAGTGATCCGAACAAATATATATGACGGGGAACGGGGAGACAGGCTAAGAATTGAGCACCTCTATTGTTTTTGATGGCTTGCAGGCAGGATTTCAAAGTGTCAGCGATCGAAGCCGAAACGCCCCGATACACACTAGATGCTGGCTGCCGCAAGTACAAGATGAAGGTGCCGTTTGTCCCCCTACAGAGAATACACAAGGGAGGTCAAACGGGTGCCCACACATTCACCCGGGCTACGCTATATAAACCTGCCAGCGCACAGCCCGTCCACATGGTCCTGTCAGCGGATCCCCAGAAAGGTGCGCATCACAGCGCGTCCGATCAATCCAGATCCCTAACACACCCCTCGCGCGTGAGGCGCACAATCCCGCCCACTACCACGAGCCAACCCATCCGTCCAGCCGTCCCGACCCGAACCGTCGCCAGCCGAACCCGCCGAATCCGCGTGTACCAAACCACGCGCTGCCATCCCATCCCGGTCATGCTGAACCCGCGCATAAATGCTGACGCGCCGCTGTCCCATCCCGGAATCTGCCCAGCCGAGGCCTCCGAGCCCACACCCCAAAACGACCCTGTGCCAATCCGCGCCCGTCGCGATCCCGGCGTCCTGCTCCCAGCCGGGCCAGCCCTGCTGTTACCCTGCACCCCCTGAAGCCAAAACCCGGCCGCCAGCCTGTGCACGCAAATATCCGCGACACACCATTATGGCAGGACGTGCGTAAGCCCCAGTCCGAGTCCGCGTCTGCGCCCGATGCGAAATTGCTGGCTGCTATCCCAGCCACTGTCGTCGCCGCGCTGTGCTCGTCCATCGAGGTACACCCGCGCCGTAAGATCCCGGCGCGCCCGCGCTCCACACCCGTCCCGCAGCCCCAACCCAGAACCCCTAGCCATGTCCGCGCTGAGGCAATAACCGCCCGCGACTTGGGACCCGGCGCATCCCCGATGTGGGACTGCCCCTGCTAGTGTATCGTGTCATCGTTATGCTGCCCAGAGTTGATATGCGCGCCACCCGGCTCTAGCTCCGAGTGCGATCCAGCCAGTGCCGCCAGATGAGAAAACCCGAGGGTGCTGATGCCGCCCCTCGTTGCCGTACGTCGCCACAGACCTGCGACAAGACCAGCCGGCAGTTAACGTGTTGCCCACGGACCCGTTTGTGTCAGCGATCGAAGCCGAGACGCCCCGACACACTAGATGCTGGCTGCCGCAAGTACAAGACGAAGGTGCCGTTTGTCCCCCTACAGAGAATACACAAGGGAGGTCAAACGGGTGCCCACACATTCACCCGGGCTACGCTATATAAACCTGCCAGCGCACAGCCCGTCCACATGGTCCTGTCAGCGGATCCCCAGAAAGGTGCGCATCACAGCGCGTCCGATCAATCCCAGATCCCTAACACAAGTATTCAGATGTTGTGAAGGCTTGGAATGAAAGAAGGAGAACATGTTTACTCGAGACAATGTTACGGGGCTGCGATATGTTTCGGTGGAGCTGCGTGGAGTCGTGGAGAATGGCCGTGACTGGGAGCCAGGAAAGGAAGAGTCTCGGCCCGAGTGAGTTCTGAGAGCTCCACTTTGACATTTGACTCCGGAGGAGCTCAATTGTAATATAGACTAGCAGTAACCCGTGCTTCGCTACGGTTCAAAACATTCTCATTATTATGTATTATGAGCCAATAAGTATTACATTCACAATATTCAACAAAAAAAATCAGCGAGAGCCATGGACCTGGACCCTCCAGGCTCCAGTACCACTGTGTAATTTGCCTCCTCTGCTCCGCACGCAAACATCCGCAGTCTTACAATTCTTCTAAGTACTTCGGTCCCTCGGCCTTCATGTCAGCTCGGCCTTCATAGGCCTTCATGTCACTGGTCAGTGCCTGGCTTTCTCTTCCGCCTTCGCTCAGTATCATATATCAGGCCGTATTGCTGACATGATGGTATCAAACCCCTCTAGTATGGGCCGTCAATCCGACTCAAACCATCAAACAGACGGTTCAATACAGACGCATGACAGCCGCCCGTACCCGTCCCATCAGACGGGTACGGGCCTCACCATGTACGGACGGCCGTCATACGGCTTAGAACGGTGACTGGCAGCGATATATATGTTCCGGTGGAGCTGTGTGGAGTTGTGGAGAATGGGAGCCATGAAAGGAAAAGTCTCGGCTGGTGAGCTCCACTTTGACATTTGACTCCGGAGGGAGCTCAATTGTAATATAGATC
>QVIE01002211.1:0-18661 GCA_013387415.1 Panellus pusillus | reverse complement strand
GGTGGATGAGCGCCGACCTGCCGCCGCCCAAGGCGTCCCACCACGGCGGCACAACGGCGAGGATCACGCCCAGAACATCACGTTCACGCGGCGGTACCTCGACCCGAACCGCGTCACGTACGAGGTGCGTATGGTCGGTATGCTTAGCCGGAGCCAGTGCTCACTGTCTGCGGGTACGCAGTACCACACGGGCCGCGGCAACTTCTCCTTCGACACGCCCTACGGGCGCGGCGATCACCAAGGGGCTGGAACAGCTGGCGAAAGACGTTCGACCTGAGCTTCCAATTCGGCACGGCGCCGCACGACTTCACGTTGAGCCAGTCGCCGTATCCGAGCAACGACTCGGTGCTGAGCCTGATAGAGCGCGGCGATGGCGGTCGCGCTGACGACGAACAACACGCGCGCGGCGATCCCGAACATCATGATAACGAATTCCGGCTCGCTGCGGTTCGACATCTACGCGGGCCGTTCACGAAGAACGACCAGCTGACACGCGTCGCCGTCGCGGATTCGTTCTTGTACATACCGGGCGTGCCGTTTGCGGCGGCGAAGCAGGTGCTGCCGGCGCTGAACAACGCGGGCGCGAACGAGCGCAGGCGGGGTGGGCGTGGAGGCGGAGCTGTATGGCGCGCGGGTACGTGGGCGCGCGGTACCGCGAGTGGATGCGGGAGATGTCCCGGCGCGATACAGGCGAGACGACGGGGCGGCGGGCGGCGAGCAACTTGACGCTCGGCTACGTCACGACCCGGACGCGTGCCCCGGTGTGGGGGACGACACGCCGCACGCGCCGCTGCGTTCTTCGACAGCCCGGATTTCATCGCGACGGCGTCGCCCGACGTTGCGGACGACGCGGCGATTGATCTGGTGTTTGTTGACTTTATCGAGAGTCAGCTTATCGAGATTCTGAACGAGGTGCAGAGCGGGACGACGTATACGACGACGGATGTGCTGCCGTATACCGCCGGTGCTGGCGACGGAGGTCCTGGGGATATATGCGCAACAGGAGTGGAATTAGTTAGATTTTTTTGCGAATCGATATGGTGGCTGACCAAGATTTCAAATCCATATTGAGTCGCGTGATCGCGTCTGAACGTTCGACGCGACAACGTGCACGCCGTGCGAGTCAGCCCGTCTGCAATGTCGACGCGAAAACCAATTACCTACTCCCGAAACGTGGCAAGCCCAAGGCTAACCCACCACGCCACGTCTCCCCACTTGCCGAGCACCAAGATTCTGACCAGTACCTTTCTCACTCCGAACTGTCTCACAGACTTCTCAAACGCGCACTTCGCTCACCGAATCCCGATTCTGCGTTTCTCGCTCGAAAGACTGAAACTCACCTCGCCTCGCTGTCTCAGAGCCCTCGTCCTCTTGTGCTTACTAAACTCCATGATCTACTCCCCCGCCACGTGGTATGTCTCGCACTCCCTCGAGAAAGTTGAAAGAGAATGCTTCGGCTCGTGGACTCCTCGCGCCAACGAGCGAAGTCTGCACCCCAAATCTCCAGCCTCCTCTCGTGCGACAGCTATCTAGGCAGTTCACCTATGAAAACGCCTGTCCGACATGAATCACAGTCCCAACATCCACACGAAGATCAACACCACTCATCGTCTTGCCACGTTCCCTCTACTCCCAAAATCCTCCTCCCGTTTCAACCCTTTCCGACCGTTCGCAAATCCACCGACCGGCTTTACTCTCAACTTTCAGAGGATGCCGACAAAATTTTGCATCCAAGAAGCCGACATCAACGCAATTCCTTTCCCTCCGCTACCGACGGTGGCTCTGATCAATTCTTCATTGACGCTCAAGGTATCTCAACGCCAGCTTCAAAGAAATACACAGACCCGCACGCCGCGCACTTTGCCGCCGATCCCTCCTAAAGAACCAGATCTCGTAACTTCTCTGAACGTCAATGTCGATCTCTCCCCCGCGCCTTCTGGGACTGAAGGCTCTACCTACGCGCGAACGTAGTCCCTGGCTGAGCGACAGCGTGATCTCACCCCCGCAATCAGAAGAATGGAATCGCGTACGCAGGAGGCTGTCGGCCGACACCCTCGTGCGCCGCCCGAAGACGTCGGGGTAGCGGAGGATATTTCGCTCGGTCTCGGGCTGACGCCGGGGCTGCCTTCCTTTGCGCTGGCTGGAGAGGAAGACGACCCTACGTTGAGCTCACATCGCGTGGGCGAGTACCAGCGCTGGCCTTGATTTTAGCCCAGACCCGGTTTGCAAAGCGGACGTCCCAGGGAAGGGTATGTACTGCCTTTCTTACCGTGCAATTAACCAAGTCGATTTCGACTTAAGTAGCACCGACAACCGCCTCATGAACAGCCCGACGCGCTCTTTTCCCGTCCCTTCACCGGTCGCAAACGATAGGACTCCATCTGCTGACACAACCCGTCCTTCTGTTCCCCTTCTCCTCTCGTTCCTGCTACTGGAGCGAAAAAGAAATTCAAGAAGCCTGTCGTTCCAGTCGTTCTACTTCCCAGTTCCAAACGCGCCGCAGGAAAATCTGCTAGTAACCAAAGATCCAGCCCAGACGAGCTCGACGTTCTTATGAAGAATCTACGTTCAAAGTCAAAGACCGCGAGAAAAAACGTAGTCGCACAGCCCAAAGCAATGGTTGCGATCGCGGAAGAAGATGAGTCAGACGACGAACTGTTGCTGAAGCCGGGCTTCAATGTCTGGGAATAATCATACTCAAAGTCGAGGTATGCATTGATTACACTGCCTTCAACCCACGCGTCTGAATTAGTTGACGCGGACAGATATCGTTCGCAATCCTTTTCGCAGTCGTCGGTCCGTGTTATCGTAATGGGAAAGTTCGTATTCGTACTGCCTTGGAAAATTAGTGATATGTACTGTACGTATGTCAATCGATATCGCTCAATCCGGCCCCCGTCGTCCCAGTATCTGCTACATTTGTGTTCGAGAGACCATGACCAACGACTTCCAAGTCCCATCTCAACGCACAACCTATTTTACATGCCCGAGTGCCTTCACTGAGCTTAGAGCACGTAACGGAACTCTTTGTTCTCAACGTCAGTAACGTCGAGGAATTCCTGGCAGGGATAGTTAGGTGGCTAGCCCACAGAAGCAGAGAATGCGGCGGAGCTCACCCTATCGACTTTCTTCTCTAAAGTGGTGCCATCTGGCTGAACCTCCGAGATGTAGAAATCATCAAAGTTATCCTTCTCAGGATTGCGGTCGCGGCGCTTATTCTCGGCGGCGTAGGTGAAGCGGATGACGACAAGAAGAAGCGCAGACACGACAGAGCAGGCCGTGATGATCGCCCAAGGGACATGGTTTCTAGACATTGAAAGTTTAGATAGGCGATACATGTGCCCGCAAAGAATATGCGAACCGGGGCTGGTACTGGGCCTTCCACATGAAAGGGCCGACTGCGTTCCCCAGCCCGTAAGCGACCAATACGATTGCGTTTGCAGTCGTGCCTGGTTAAGTTCAGATACCAAGGTGCGAAGGTCGAGCGGGGGGACATACGTCTAGTATGACCAGCCGTCAACGAACTGAGCCAACCGAGCGAAATCGCAAAGGGTGTAATGGCAAAAACTAGCCGCAAATTAGCCTCGTCCAGTGGAAAAACGCCCAAAGTAAACGTACTAGTCAACCAGTACGAGAAGAGAAGGCCAACTTTATTGTGGCTGGGTAACGTGCTGACTAGTATGGACCCGAGAATAGCCGGAATGAACATGATCACTCCAGCATACGCCCGACCAATCGGTTTGTACCCAGCTAAAGTGACGCCGCCCCAGATAGTAAGGACTTGCAACGCAGTTTCAGTTAACGTGACTTCATATGCAAACAGGAACGCTCACTCTCGACGACACCATCAACGCATCCGAGAAGGGTTGTCTGGATCGGGCTGAAACCAAATTGGTTCACAATTATTTGCCTCTGAACAATGAGCTGTGCGGGATAGATGAGGAATACGCAAATGTGTGTCTGGGTCAACGAACCGAATTGATGATGTTTCTGCAGTAGTTGAACAAAAGGAAATAAGTGAGGGGGGGAGTACTAACGAGAAAGCAGCGAAAGCAGCCAACAGCCAAATCTTCGGGTCCTTGATGGTGGACATGAATCTGCAAGGTCCTAGTTGAAACGCCGACCGGGGGTTCAAGAATGAGATGATAATTACTGAGAAAATTTCCAGTGTTTATTCTCAACGCCCGCTTGATTGACCTTGATGCGTTCCACGGCAAGAATGCGCTCCTCCACAGTGAGGAAACGGGCGGTGGTCGGCGAATCAGGGAAAAAAAAGCTTTCCGGACGATCAATGAAGGTTTTAAATGGAGGGATTGCGAGCGCACAAGAAGAGTATCGATATCACGAGAGTTATTAATCCAGTGATGATCATGAGCCTGCGCGTAGATTAGCAGATGAGATGAAAAGCCCAGATGCCGACAGACCATTGCCACGGCATGAAGTTGTGGGTCTAGAGTTTATTCAGCTTCAATCAATCTTTTTTTTTGGAAAAGATGATAAAGCCTACGTTAGTATGCAAAACGCCGAAGGCGACAAAGCCCAGAAAGATGACGGCAAATCCGTTCATAAGGACTGTACTCCGAGATTAAAAGCTACTCGGGACAGACGAAGTCGCACGTACACCAGTAGCCCACTCGTTTATTCTGGCATTCGCTGTCAGGATCGCAAAAAAAGGTCACACGGGCACTGGGGCACACCTGCTCCTCTCGTGTGTAGAACATCGAGGTGACCTGAGCATTATTTTTCAGTACAGGAATCACAAAAGCCGAGAGATAGTGGCGTACAATCATAAATCCCGGGTAATGGCGCCTTCGGACCGTTAGGGAACGAAATGAACATGGTGAGAAAAGACCTACCCTCGCACAAGCCCAGAATAAAACGGACAGCAAAAAGAGCGCCAAAGGACTTGCAAGCCGCATGGGACATGAGAGCAACGGCCCAGATGAAGATGTTTATGCTCATCCACTTTCCCACCGGGAAATGTTGCAAGGCCTGGAGGAAATGATTGAGTGAGCAGGATGCGGTAAACGCAAAGGTCGCACGAGATTTTGGGGATACTGGATGCGTTAGCTTAGAAAGCAGGCTTACAACATCAAGAATGAGATGAATACCTCAAAAAGCAGATAACTGAAGTAAAAGATGGAACCCAACCAATTGAATTGGTTTTGGTTGAGATGCGCGCCTTTCCTGTTGAGTGACGCTTGAGAGCGACGAAAAAGAAGATGAAAACCCTCATACTGCAAGCCCAACACAGCGGCCTGGCCCAGCGTAGTTTTATCGGCAAAAGTCATTCTGAAGACATTAGAAGGGGTCGCATAAACGGCAATAATTGGTAGACGTACAGATACATCACTAAGAGATATCGTTGAATCGATGAGATACATAGAGACGACTGAAAACTCACGGCACATAAGAGGCATGAGATGCCAGTCTATCTTCCGCCTGAGTTTAGCGGCTGTCTCGGAGTCTAGAGTGACATCGGAACCCGTGAGCTGAGCAGCGACGTCGACATCCGCGACTCTGACGACGACTGTGCCGGGATGCTGGCGTTTCTCAAGATTTTCGCTGCTGGAATCCATGACGGGGCGGAAAGCAAGGGAAAGATGTGGACGACAGCGCTATATACCCTACGTCGCTGTGCCGTAATATAAGATTTGCGCATATCTGAGATTTGTTGACGATTCGGAAAGGTTGTGCCTAGAGTTGCCGCGCGGCGTCTGTCTTCGCATACTTCTCCAACGCCGTGGAGGTCGGATCCTCAAATGTCTTCTCCCTTCTCTGCAAGTGGCGACGAGAGCATAGCTACAGAGCCTTGCAAAATTTCGGGCGGAGTCTAGGAAGGAGCCCTGAGGGAACCAGTTAGAGGTAAAGTTTCATACAGAGGTGATCTTCAAGATGGAGTAAGTACTTCAAGCTCATCAGTCGCGATCACTTCCTGACGGTAGCCTACGGCCTCAATAGTAGTAGCTCATGGTCCTCAGTGCTCGGTGCGGCAACGGCGGAGAGCAAGCCATTTGTAAGACAACTATTTTAGCTGACATTGGTAAGACGCGAGACTTGGGGTCATTTTCACTGCCATTGGTCTCCGAAATACACCGTAGCCTTGTTTGCTAGTCAGGGCGTCAAAGAATGCCCGATTGGCTGTGTATACACCGTCGTATCCAGTACTTCACAGACTTGTGAATGCGTTAACACATGCTTTGACGAGCTTCTGGCATTCGCCGCTGCTCCCAGGTCCGGAGGCAAAGCTAGATGGCGTGTCGACCATCGGCCGGCGGTGCTACCTAGGATATCCCAGGAATGGCATTCCTGTTCAGCGTTCCGGGAATCTTGCCCTGGAGGTCCGCACTATCTGAGACTGAGTACTCTGGCCTGTAGAAAATCTTGAAGGTGACGTTGTTTCCTAATCGGGCAGATACCAAGATCATCATTTTCCTACTTTCGCTTGTGGCTTTGAGTGGGATACCTATTACCTCTGAGCAGTAAATGGCATCCGAGGGACTCCTCCTGAGACTAGAGAATGGATCCTTGACCCCGAGACAGAGTACAGATTTGAACTCGACCCAGGCACTTCTCTCGCTGTCAGGGTGCGTTCCCGACCCCCGTCCGACTGGTTCCATTGACAAGTTGGTAACAGCTAATCCGCGGCCATGCAGAAGTCTTTGGCTCGGAAATGGCTTCCAACAAGCATTATCTCTTTGGTTCCGAGTGCAAGGCAGCTATTTTCACCTGGGAGGGATGCACGGTCGAGATGAGTTTTGTCGGCGAAATTCTGGCATACTCTTGCCTTATCGTCTTGAAAGATACGTTACAGGTCATCCGTCAACTGAATACGTCTCAGAGGAAACACCCATGGCGGCCTATGCTAATCTGCACATTGCGTTTGAGCAGATGCGAGTACGAGCACTGAGGGATCTTCGCGGTTCACCGGTCCCGGATTATGACCGCGACAAACCCTCCGATCCTCCCAGAGTTCTGATTCTTGGTCCTGAGAATTCCGGTAAAACGACCGTCTGTAAAATTCTGATAAACTACGCCGTCAGAGCGGGTCAGGGATGGTCACCTATTCTCATAAACACAGACCCCAGCGAAGTGAGCGTCTCTCCTTGTTCCTTGTTTTCTTGACCGACGTGCCCAGGGTGGCTGGGCAGCACCCGGCGCATTGTCTGCCGCTCCCGTTCATAGTCCCCTCCCTACATGTTCTCCAGGGAGTCCACTCGGCTCTGCTGCAACTTCCGCTCCTACGGCACTATCTTCTAATGCCTTACTTCCCGTCGCGTACTGGTATGGCCATGCCGAGTCAAAACGAAATCCTTTGTTGATGGAACGGATAATCCGAAATCTCGGTGAGAACATCAACGATAAATACCAAGCGGACCTCCAAGGCAAGATTCCCTGGGTACGCTGTACAGGAATACCATTTATGGGACATCCCAGGTAGCACCGCCGGCCTGATCGTCGACACGCCATCTAGCTTTGCCTCCGGACCTGGGAGCAGCGACGAACGCCAGAAGCTCATTAAAGCATGTGTCGACGCATTCAAAAGTCTGTCCAAGTCTCACCTCGTCATTGTACCTCCCGCACTGCGATATTTACCTTCATGTATAAAGTTAATGTTATCCTTGTCGTTGGGCACGAGAAGCTCAACGTGGAGATGCAGCGCGCCTACGCGTCCCGCCTCGCCGTCGTAAAAATTCCCAAATCCGGGGGCGTAAGTCGGCGCTCGCTCCAAGCTTGACGCGTTAATCATACATTTTAATTTAACATCGTCTAGGTCGTCGAACTGGACCACCTCTATCGCGAGCGCGTGCATAACTACCAGTTACACACGTACATGTACGGTCAAATTGTCCCTCCTCCTCCAGGAATCTCTTCCGCCTCACTTGGCGGCGAAACCCTCACTGACCTCGTCCTCGCGCCCTCGTCCACCGTCATCAACTTCGACGACCTCTCCATTTTCCGGATTGGCGCCGGTTCGTATCGCGTTGTTGGTGTTACCCGGACGTCCCTTCATGTCTGGTGTAGAGACGATGGCGCCCTCATCTGCGCTCCCCATCGGTGCCGCACGCGCCGTCTCTGAAACGCAAGCCGTGGCCATCGATCCCGCGCAGCCCGGCTCCGGCTTGCTGAATGCCGTTCTCGCAGTCTTGGCGCCGCCGGTGAACACCGACGAATCGGAGCGGTACGACGAGGAGATCTTGGATTTGCCCATATCAGGCTTCATCATCGTGTTCGTCCCGCTGTTCCGCCTCACACGCACGCACATGTCAGAAGCGGCTTGATTGTTATCCGCAGGACGAATCTCGACATCAAGCAGCGCAAGATGACCATTCTCGCCCCGAATCAGGGATCTATAGTAGGCCGCACCGCGATCATCGGTTCGTACGAGTGGCAAGAGTGATTGATGGTCAACATTATGCGTATCAGCCTACATTCGCCGCGAATCTACTGTCGACCTCTAATGGTATGAGAATGTACTGTATTTTCGAAACCCACCGCGGCACCACGACTACAACCTGGATAAATCGCGACCCCAAATTCCACTTGCGACATAAAATCAGTATCGCCTGGCGGGAACAGCAGGTGAGATCGACGAACCGAATAACCCAGTCGATCATGAGGAGTGCGCGCGTACGCAGAGAGACCTGTTCGTTCCAGTATACGCTACGCCACGCATACATTGCTACGAGCCCGCCCATGAACGAGTGCCCTCCAAGATCGAAAACCGCCGCGTTGCCGATGTACGCCAGGCTGCCGAGGTGCATGTACCGGAACGGCCGCCGACCGTTTCGTCGGCGCCAGAGTCTGGCATGCCGTTCGCCGCGAGCACTTCCTGCTGCCGCGCGAGCTTGTGCAGCTTCTTACCGACGTATTTTCCCTGCTGCGCGGCAACTTGTGCTGTCTGTGCCAGCCCCATCACCACGATTTGATCAGAATATCAAAAAGAGACGAGAGTATACTTACCGCGGGTAGGGATGTAATTTTACTCCCTATTTCCGTCAATAGCCGTGTGAGGTCATTGAGCGATAGGCTGTCGTCCGCATCTGAGTCGTAAAGGTTGAACAACTGCCTGACCTAAAAACCAGCATGGGTTGACCGAAGATAGCACAATGCAAAGGGACGCACCTCGCTCAGTTGGTCAGCAGCCATCGGAATGCGTTGCTTGATGCGCTGGACTGCCAGGTGTTCACGAAACGCAATTGAGGCACCGAACACCACGTACCCATAATCTCCCACTCCCCGTAGTCAATCAAGCCATTCCCATCCCTGTCCGCCTCTTTCACCAGGTCCAGCAAGTGGCTCACTACCGAAGTCTCGATCTGGCCGTGCCAAGGTCAGCACAACACACCCATGACGCACTCAGTCGGGCATAGAAACGCACCGTTGAGCAATCGCCAATAGCATACACAGTCCCCATAGGCGCGCCCTTGACACGCAGATGCGCATCGACCTCAATAGCCTTCTTGTGCACCTGATTCGGCAGCAGACTCGACACCCGCGCCGTGAAGGGGTTCATCGCAATCCCAGTCGACCACAGCACAAAGTGACTCGGAATGGTACGCTGCTCTATCTCGCCTTGCTCATTTTTGACGGTGTATATGACATGTTCTGGGGTTATCGCGCCCACACGCGCAGAGGTGATGAGATCGACGCCGTCGCGCTGGAATTTCTTCTGTGCGGGTGTGAGAAACGGGACGAGGGCGATGGACATAGACTGCTTACCTCCGCGTATTGTGAGATCGCTTCAGAATACTAAAAACTATGAACTTCCGAGAGACATGGCATGGTTGATTGCGCGCCGTACCGTGTTGAGAATATGTTCCCGGGATTGGATGACGTGTATTGATACTTCCTCACGGCAGATTTTCGGGTACTGTGGTACGTGGTTGAGGAGATCTCCACTTGCATTTGGATAAAAACGCACATAAGAAGTAATATCCTCTTGGCAAAAGTCGTAGATCTCTGCCGCCGTCTCAACGCCAGTGGGGCCGCCTCCACAGATCACGAAACTCAGAAGGCGCTTTCGTTCCTCAGGACTTGTTGTGGGAAGCGAGGCGGCTTCGAAGTTGTCTGGGGAATGATAGAAAGATGAGTTGGATATATTGCAGAAATTGGAGGGACAGACCCATAATGCGTCGCCTGATTATCTGCGCATCAGCGATAGTTTTGAGCTGGAAGCAGTTCTCAAGACCAGGCACGCCGTGAGTGCTCGAAGTCGAGCCAACGGCGATCACGAGCTTGTCATAACTTTCGTTCGCGGTCAGCACGGCACGGTGGGGAGAGACAACGCGACGCACGGAACATAGAAATTCACCGTGCTGCCGTCAGCGGTGACGCTTTCGACCTCAAGCAGGCGCTCCGACATGACGAGATCGACCGCCTTGCCCTGCACGAAATGGCCCCGCAGACGTGCGATAATTTTGCGGAGGGGTTCGATTAGAGAGCGAACCTGCAGAACATGGATTGAAGAGAACATTCCACGCCAGATACGCGTGTTAGCTCACTTGTACGGTGCCCACCGCCGCGGCTATATATTGGGTGAATAGGAAAAGTGCAGCACAACACGGAGAGCATACATGGCAGCAGCGGCGTGAACGTCGTGAACGTCTCGCTTGAGACAACAGTTACATGGTAGTCGCCCGGGTTCAAGCTTTCCAGCGTGGCCATGGCCTACATGACCGAGACAAGTGAGTTCAACATCGCGCCGAGCTGATTAATATTGCCAATGCGCACCCCCCACCCGCCGCCGACGATAACCAACCTCGGCTTCGAAGCGAGCTTCTTGTGCTCCTCGTCCTCCTCATCGTCCACGAGCACGCGCACGACCGGGAGATCTTTGGGCCCGCCGGTCTCGGGATGCAGCGCAAGGGGTGACACGGGCACGCGCTCGACGTGCTTTTCGCTATAGGTGAATGCGTCGTGGACGAAGAAGCCCGCGCCGATGGCGAAGACACCGACTGTGGCCGAGAGACAGAAATAACCTGTGTAGCGCGCGGTGGTTATGGCGCGTCTGAGATAACTTGTGCGGAGGCGGGGCGGCAGGGTGGCGTATGTACGCAAGGGAGGCTGTAATGCATTTCTTGTGGCTCTTAGCGGGGGCCGCGCTCGGAGAGCGAGCATAGATGAGATCCAAGGGCAAAGCCGGGTGATGACTTCATCAGGTTGGAATAAATATATTCACGACTTGTAAATAATCTCGTACGTAAGTACGATAATGCAAGATAATGCAACGATGTGAAAGCGAAAGGAGTGCTGCGACGTAGAAGCGAAAGGAGTGTGCTGCGACGTAGTTTTGACTGACTTGTTATCTAAATGGTCTGACGGCGGGGTCGGATGCGCGACCACGCCTGTTGGAGGCGTGAAGGAGGCGCGAAAGTATACGGCGAAAGCCCAAAGCGGCCGCGGCGCAAGATATCTAGCATCAGCAGGGAAACGAGGATCTCCACGGGTGGCGCGAGACCCTGGGGGTGAGCAGAGAGCTCCAAGTACGCGGCACCCCGCCCCGTGAGGGGCTGGTGCTTCGCTTTCAAGGCAGGCGAATGCATGTGCAGCTCGGCCATGCGTGTCTCCGTGTCATAATCGAGCAACTGGTGGGTGAGTGAGCAGACAATACAAGAAGAGACTGAGTGCACAAACATAGAGCTCATTGGGGTGGCTGTCCATAGATACTCGGTGTCGAACCGGGTGGGGATAGACATCTCTTTGGGGCTGCAAGAAGTCAATGGCAGACGGAGGAGGACAAGCAGGAAATACATACATGAATTGAACGGTATTCGACGCAAAGAGGTCGACGAGGCCTCCGATAGATTCGTCGAGGAGAGTGATGTCTTGGGGGATACGCCCTACCCAACCCACAGTGCCAACGACATTGTTGAGGTGATCGCGTATTTCGGTGTGGCGGCGCACAGGGCCCGAAGATGGGCCGGGGACGATGTTCGTTGTGAGTTGGAACGCGACCCGGCCTGTGGCGACGTCGACGAGAGTGGTGTTGAATAGGGCCTGGGAGGATGCGAATTTTAAAAGCATGGTTTTGTGGGTCCGAAGGTGAGTAAGGGTTAAGTAGATGAGACTATAAACGAATTGCCCAGTTGGGTAATCCCTTTGTGGTAAATTGCAGGGATGCGAGCACTACTACTTGTCCGCGTTGAGGGGGAGAGCGAAAATGTTGTTCAAGGGTGAAATTTATCTGCTGCATGCCCTAGGATTGAGCGGCTTTTGACTGGAGCAACGTGTGATGGCCCATTGTTCCTCCGCATCAGTTCCCGGCACATAATGGGGACACGAGGCTGAGGGTAAAAAAGTCCAGCAAGCCATGCGAGACGACGTAGACAGCTGAAGATGGCCGAGATTTCGAGAAATTTGCGATGATCGTCACTGCTGTTGAAGGCGGTCCAGACATTGTTGATCTATTATGCTGTGTTTGTTGTCAACAATTTCCCGCCACTCGAGAAAGACGACGACCACAACGACGAAAACGACGGCGGCTAGCACAGAGACTTGGAGAGCCTTATACGTTGTCGGAAGGACTGTTGGACTGAGGGGACTTGAAGGTCACTTGGTTTCTTGATATTTGTTTCTGTGTCACCTCGATGTTGAATCCGTCCCTGTAGCTGCCTAGACGATGGCTGCTGCCCGACGCTCTCCTTCTACTCGACTAGACTCCGCGCAGACCAGAAAATACCACCTCCGCCGCTCTCCGTCCTCTCGACGTCTCCTCCGTCAACAGTCTACCCCAGACCTTGGCCCAGGGAGACCCGTCCTTGTGCCTTTGCATACAAACCTCCGCCGTCGTACTTGGCGCCAGGCCTCAGAAGACAAGACTCAGGACGAGCCAATGCCCCCAGTGCAGCTTGGTTCGAAGCGCAAACGCGTTCCAAGCGCCAACGAGAACGCGAACAGTGGCGGGCGCCCAACCCGCGGCTCGGGCAGGCTCAAACGCCTTCGCTCTAGTTCACATGACCCCTCCGATGCAGGAGAGGCCAGTGGGATGGATGTCGACGACCCTCCTTCCCTGACGCGGTGGTCCGCGTCGGCTTCAGATGACGAGTCTGACAGTCCGCCCTCAGATCAGTCTGATGGCGACGAGCCAGCAGATTCCAGTGCGTTTTTTCTCGGGAATTTTCCGCGTTTATCTCCTTACTTTGTCCCTTTTCAGCCGATGATCATCTCATACACTTTGCCTCTGCAAAAGAACTCCAGCGTCTTCGTAAAGACCATCTCGTACAGCTGTACACCTCCGCAGGCCTTTCAGACGAGGCAGAGGCTCTCACAAAGTCGGAGATCATTGACTCCATTGTCGCCGCTCGCGACGATGTTGCAGACTTTCCTCCCTCTTCTCCGCGCGGTCCCTCCTCTGACGAACAAGAGGATGACGCGGACGAGGAAGACACTCATTCTCCCACAATGCCTTCTCGCACTCGCTTTGCCAATCATGGTCTTCGGCGTCGTGCGACCGTGAATGAAACGGATCGGTTACGCACCCGCCCGTCCAAAAGCCGCAGCCTTTCGATGGGCACTGTGCTTGCTCCAAGCGACTTGGACACCATTGCCTCTAGCTCCAACCTGAATAGCAACTCTCTCTCCAGTCCTCCCCATCGGTATGCAGTGTCTTCGGTAGCATCCGACGCCCTTGTTTATCCTTGTTTGCACAGGCGCCCGAAACAGTCGCGCAGACTCAAGACCTCTCCTTCCCTCCGCACTTCTTTCCCGCCACATCAACCAGCCCAGGCAGCCACCTCGCCGGTGGCAACCCGTCTGCGCACCCGTAAGACAAGCGCGAGCGCGATTCCCTTCTCGCTCTCGGCGCCTCTTTCGTCCGCCTCCGCGTCCTCGCCCACAATGTTTCCCGTGGCTTTACGTTCCCCGACCCCGTCACACGCCAAACGGCTGCGGCTGCTGCTAAGAGCCGACTCAATACCAAAGGCAAAGGGAAGCAGGTCGAGTTCACCGAAGACCTCGCTGTCGCGGCGGAACGGGAGAGAGAGCGCGAACGCGAACGATTCGCGCTCGCGGAGGAGAGCGATCTCACGGAACTAGACGAGGAAGGGGCTCTAGCTGAGCCGAGTCCGCGGCGGCTGCGCAGCAAGGACAAGGAGCGCGAGCGGTTGGGGAACGGTGTCGTCGTGAATGGGAAGGGCAAGGAGAATCAGAATTTAACGGTTAGCCTCGAGCTCCGGCGTGTTACGCCTGGGCGCCGTGCCAAGAAGGCGGCAGTGATGCGGATGAGAGTGCGGAGGAGGCAGATGAGGAGGAGGCAGATGAGCCGGATGAGGAGGAAGAGGTCGAGGCTCAGGTGGAGGAGAGCGAGACGGAGGAGGATCAACTCGCGACTCCGACCAAGAACCGCCAGCCGCGCTGGAACCAGAAGCAGGGGCGGGTCTCGCCAGTGGAAGAGGTGCAGCGGACGCCGCTTGCAAGGAGGTTGCGCCCGAGGACGCGCCGGAGCGGAGCGCGGAGGCACCGTCCAGTGAAGCGGACGGCGACGGGGACGATGAGAGGGAGGATGAGGACGAAGACGAAGACGAGGAGGACGAGGAGACCGTTGATGGCGAGGAAGATGGGGACGGGGACGAGGATGGGGACGAGGACGAGGAGCAGACGATTGCTGTTGAGCCCAGGAAACTGCGCAATGGGAAGATCGTTGGCGACGATATGGAGATGGATGAGGCCGAGGCAAGACGAGGTGGATGAGGAGCTGGAAGAGAACGACGCGGAAGAAGCTGAGGAGGATGTTGAAATTGAGGCCGACGCTTCGGGCGAGACTGATGAAGACCCCAACGCCGATGCTGAGGAGGATGAACCGATGGATGACGACGATGGTCTGCCTGTTCTATCTACTTTCCGTCCTTTAGCTTACCCATGCATTACAGTGGACTTGACCATCGCGACGGCTAAGACACTCATCCGCCTCCGCCGCGATGACCTCGTCCGTCTATGTGAGACGCGTGACCTCGAAGCCGTTGGCACTAAACCTCAGCTCGCGGAGGCTTTGCTCCAATGGCGCGACCGTCAAGTTGACGCCTCCTCGCCGTCGTCTGTGGGCACAGTCATGAATCGTCCGCCGTCCACGGTTGTTGGAAACGCCGCCGGAACAACTCACAGCCACAGACACCCCTCCTGCTGCGTTCGTCGCACTCGCACATTGAGGGCCTGAGCCCAAGGAACCTCCGCCGGGCGAGCCCGAGCTCGAGCTCGATTTGGAGAGCCTGGGCTTGGAAGACCGCGAGATCCCCCCAGACAAGCTACAGAAGCTCGAGAAGATCGGCAGTGGGGCTTCAAGGACGTGTTCATTGGCAAGTTCAAGGGGCGGCGCATTGCGATCTCCGAGTTCAGGGCCAACTCAGTGCGAGTGAGTAAAACCTGCACCTTTCATCTTTGCGGAGAGAACAACGCTACATTTGCATTGAAGTGGACATCAAGGCAGCTCAAGCTTCTTGGTGGCTTTGATCACCCCAATATCGTTCGATTCGTGAGTATTCTGCGACGAGGGCGGTTGTGAAATCCTTCGTTTGCTGACGTGGTTGGCGTTTCACCTAGCTCGGGGTCAGTATTCCTGAGAACACGCGCGAGACGCCGGTTATGATCGTGAGCGAGCTGTGCTCTAACGGCGATTTGTTCGATTATGTCCGCCAAGTAGCGGCGCCGTCCTTAAATAAAGTTGTGAGTTCTAACTTTCGCAGCTGCTATCTTGCATTCCAGGCACTCAGTTAAGTAACAGATTACAATGATGCTCGACATTGCCCGCGGATTGGAGTATCTGCACCTGCGCAAGCCGTCTGTGATCCATCGGGACTGCAAGTCGTCGAACATCCTCATCACAGCCAAGGGGACGGCGAAGATTGCGGACTTTGGGCTGGCGAAGGTGAAGCAGTCGACGCGGTCCATGGTGCGCAGCTTGGTCGGCACGGTCAACTGGCAGGCACCGGAGCTCTGGCACTGCGCATCCAAAGTATAACCACAAGGTGGACGTGTTTAGCTGTGCGATGGTTTATTGGGAGATGCTACAGTGGCACGCGAAGGAGAAGAAGTTCCCGTGGGAGGGCATGAATGAGCATGCGATTTATGAGATTGTTGGAGCCAAAAAACAGAGGTGGGTTTTGATTTTGTCCTTTCCGTTCCGAAGCTGGGCTTACACTGTTGGGTCAGGCCGTCCACCACTGGCCTCAGAAAACAATGGTGCCCGCAATCGTCGATCTTATAGAGCGCATGTGGGCTCATGAACATACGGACCGGCCGACAATGTCGGAAGTCGTACAAGCTCTGGAAGAAATAAAGAACGCGAAATGAAACCTCATTCCCCTTTTCGTCGTCAACACCCCAGGGATTTTCTATCTATTTCTTTTCTCCTCTTACAAAAATCTGCCTCTGCTTAGAAAAGTCGGCTCGGCTCTTTCTTGTGTCACCATCCATACCTACATATTGCAGTATATAACAACCAATGTATTCTAACACCACAATGAACCACATTCAAGTCATACAAGTTGAAACCACTTCGTATAGTTACAGCACCGAATACGGTGGAAGGCGTTGAGGGTTTACAGAGACCCACCACATCTGATCCATTCAAGTTGAACTGTCGTTTTCGGAGGTGCCACCTGCGCCTCTAAATTGTACTGCACGTTCTTGCGGTACTTTGTCCCAAACTTTGCGGCAATTCTCACTTGCGAGTTCTCTCTCAGAATGGACTGGCCGACCCAGATGATTTGAGGAGGGCCAGGACTCGGGAAGGAAAGTCTGCGCACCTCCAAGTAGTGGTTGAGCTCGTAGATGGTCTCGGTGCACTTCTCCTTGTGATGATGTAAGACAATCAAGGGACAAGACATGAGGAAGCAAGGTACGCACTGTGTTCTTCAGTATACGCTCGAGCAGGACTGCTTGTCGCTCGGCGTGCGGGTTCTCCATCGCCAGCCTGAGACAGCAGTGAAAGCTGGAAACTGTCACGCGACTTACCAGACGCGGTCACTTACGCGACGTTGACGCGACACGGCGAACGTGTACTTACTTTCTTGTCTTTCTTCCTCTTTTTGTCGCATAGTTTACTCGCTCCGGTAGACGGACGTACCACTGCATGGAACAAATATGTACCGTTTTTCGGTCATTTTCACTTGAAAACGCGCCGTCGAAAGTTTTGTACATGTGTATATATCTCATGCATTTGAATGCTACATAAGACTGACGAGCTCCCACTGCACCGCGAGGATCGCCGTGACTACAGTACTGAAAGAATCGTCCCCTACTGAATCATTGCTATCTCAAGTCATGTTGGTGTCTCATGTTACGGCGGGCTTCAAGTTTTCGATTCGACTCGTATACAAACAAGCTGTACGACTTTATCCAACAATGAAGAGTTGGGTGGCGCTAGGGCTGGTGGTAGTGCAGCTCTGCTGGTCGAGTAAGCCGTTGTCGGGGAACAGGCAGGTGTTAGCTTGGTTCGTAGGCACGAGAGGGAAAGGCGCAGCGTCGGAGGTGAAGGTGAACAGCTGGGAGTTGGTCACGCTTCCGCCTGTAGCGTCGGCTCAGCATGGTGGCTCAGTTGAATGGGAGAGAATGGATACTTACCACCGTCAGCGCGTCCTCCGCAAGAGAAGAGGATGACCTGGTCGCCCGGTGCCCGTCTAGGATCGAAGTTGAGGCATCCTTGAGTCTGATAAATCGCGTTAGCTCGAAAGAACAGCGTGGAGTGAAATATTCCTTACCAAAGAGCTAACAAACAGGGCCGTTCCCGGGACGTTGTTGTGTACGCCGGCGGTGATAATATCAAACTGCTGTCCAGCGCTGCCGTCGCATGCCGCCACTTGCACTGGAATCAGGTTCTCGCGGAAATCGCCCGCGTTGGGGTCGATCGAGAGGCACTGGTTGTCAGAGGTCTTGATCGCGACGGCAGAGGCAGCGCGGGTAGCGGTGTTATCCCGGACCTGCGCTTCGGCCTGGCAAACTGTTGGTTTTCGATTTAGATGGAGAGGAATGCCAACTTACCCACTGCCGCGGCATCGAGGGTGGTGCTAGTGAGCGGGGGAGGGGCAGCTGCCGTGGTGGCAGCGGACGAGGTCGCGGCAGCCTCAGTTGTAGAGGTGGCAGCCGTGGTCGCGGCGGCATCGCTCGTAGCAGCAGTCGTGGCAGCAGGGGCAGAATCGCCGCCAATGGTGAAAAGCTGCTAATCATTAAAGATGTACAAACTTATCGGCCCAAACGGACTGACTTCAGCACCAGAAGCGGAGTCAAAACCACCGCAAGCAGCTTGGTCGAGAAGGTTCGTCTGCGAGTTCACCGTCAAGCAGGTGGCGTTGTTGCCGCTGAGAGGGACGAAGGGAACAGGCCCGTAGCACCATTGAAGATGAACTGCTGAGAATTGGTCACACTTCCACCTACGAGTTCTATTAGCATTCGATGGGTGAGGCAGATCATACGAGAATTTACCGCCGTCTGCGCGCCCACCGCAGGAGAAGAGGAGGACTTGATTACCGGCAGCCCTTCGAGGTCGAAATTCAGGCATGCCTGAGGTCTAAGGGGACTAAGATTAGTATTATAACCGCATCATTCGGGACCGGACGTACCAAAGAGCTCACGATGAGCGCTGCTCCGGGAGTATTCTGGTGTACTCCAGCAGTACTACATATCACGGATGAATTAAACACGCCAAGTTCGCCGAGGAGAGACATAC
>QVIE01001516.1:0-11571 GCA_013387415.1 Panellus pusillus | reverse complement strand
TTGGAGAGCCTTATACGTTGTCGGAAGGACTGTTGGACTGAGGGGACTTGAAGGTCACTTGGTTTCTTGATATTTGTTTCTGTGTCACCTCGATGTTGAATCCGTCCCTGTAGCTGCCTAGACGATGGCTGCTGCCCCGACGCTCTCCTTCTACTCGACTAGACTCCGCGCAGACCAGAAAATACCACCTCCGCCGCTCTCCGTCCTCTCGACGTCTCCTCCGTCAACAGTCTACCCCAGACCTCGGCCCAGGGAGACCCGTCCTTGTGCCTTTGCATACAAACCTCCGCCGTCGTACTTGGCGCCAGTTCCTCAGAAGACAAGACTCAGGACGAGCCAATGCCCCCAGTGCAGCTTGGTTCGAAGCGCAAACGCGTTCCAAGCGCCAAACGAGAACGCGAACAGTGGCGGGCGCCCAAACCGCGGCTCGGGCAGGCTCAAGCGCCTTCGCTCTAGTTCACATGACCCCTCCGATGCAGGAGAGGCCAGTGGGATGGGATGTCGACGACACTCTTCCCTGACGCGGTGGTCCGCGTCGGCTTCAGATGACGAGTCTGACAGTCCGCCCTCAGACCAGTCTGATGGCGACGAGCCAGCAGATTCCAGTGCGTTTTTTCTCGGGAATTTTCCGCGTTTATCTCCTTACTTTGTCCCTTTTCAGCCGATGATCATCTCATACACTTTGCCTCTGCAAAAGAACTGCAGCGTCTTCGTAAAGACCATCTCGTACAGCTGTACACCTCCGCAGGCCTTTCAGACGAGGCCGAGGCTCTCACAAAGTCGGAAATCATTGACTCCATTGTCGCTGCCCGTGACGATTGTTGCAGACTTTCCTCCTCTTCTCCGCGCGGTCCCTCCTCTGACGAAGCAAGAGGATGACGCGGACGAGGAAGACACTCATTCTCCCACAATGCCTTTCCGCACTCGCTTTTGCCAATCATGGTCTTCGGCGTCGTGCGACCGTGAATGAAACGGATCGGTTACGCACCCGCCCGTCCAAAAGCCGCAGCCTTTCGATGGGCACTGTGCTTGCTCCAAGCGACTTGGACACCATCATTGCCTCTAGCTCCAACCTGAATAGCAACTCTCTCTCAGTCCTCCCCATCGGTATGCAGTGTCTTCGGTAGCATCCGAAGCCCTTGTTTATCCTTGTTTGCACAGGCGCCCGAAACAGTCGCGCAGACTCAAGACCTCTCCTTCCCTCCGCACTTCTTTCCCGCCACATCAACCAGCCCAGGCAGCCACCTCGCCGGTGGCAACCCGTCTGCGCACCCGTAAGACAAGCGCGAGCGCGATTCCCTTCTCGCTCTCGGCGCCTCTTTCGTCCGCCTCCGCGTCCTCGCCCACAATGTTTTCCCGTGGCTTTACGTTCCCCGACCCCGTCACACGCCAAACGGCTGCGGCTGCTGCTAAAGAGCCGACTCAATACCAAAGGCAAAGGGAAGCAGGTCGAGTTCACCGAAGACCTCGCTGTCGCGGCGGAACGGGAGAGAGAGCGCGAACGCGAACGATTCGCGCTCGCGGAGGAGAGCGATCTCACGGAACTAGACGAGGAAGGGGCTCCAGCTGAGCCGAGTCCGCGGCGGCTGCGCAGCAAGGACAAGGAGCGCGAGCGGTTGGGGGAACGGTGTCGTCGTGAATGGGAAGGGCAAGGAGAATCAGAATTTTACGGTTAGCCCTCGAGCTCCGGCGTGTTACGCCTGGGCGCCGTGCCAAGAAGGCGGCAGTGACTGCGGAATGAGAGTGCGGAGGAGGCAGATGAGGAGGAGGCAGATGAGCCGGATGAGGAGGAAGAGGTCGAGGCTCAGGTGGAGGAGAGCGAGACGGAGGAGGATCAACTCGCGACTCCGACCAAGAACCGCCAGCCGCGCTGGAACCAGAAGCAGGGGCGGGGTCTCGCCAGTGGAAGAGGTGCAGCGGACGCCGCTTGCAAGGAGGTTGCGCCCGAGGACGCGCCGGAGCGGGAGCGCGGAGGCACCGTCCAGTGAAGCGGACGGCGACGGGGACGATGAGAGGGAGGATGAGGACGAAGACGAAGACGAGGAGGACGAGGAGACCGTTGATGGCGAGGAAGATGGGGACGGGGACGAGGATGGGGACGAGGACGAGGAGCAGACGATTGCTGTTGAGCCCAGGAAACTGCGCAATGGGAAGATCGTTGGCGACGATATGGAGATGGATGAGGCCGAGGCAGACGAGGTGGATGAGGAGCTGGAAGAGAACGACGCGGAAGAAGCTGAGGAGGATGTTGAAATTGAGGCCGACGCTTCGGGCGAGACTGATGAAGACCCCAACGCCGATGCTGAGGAGGATGAACCGATGGATGACGACGATGGTCTGCCTGTTCTATCTACTTTCCGTCCTTTAGCTTACCCATGCATTACAGTGGACTTGACCATCGCGACGGCTAAGACACTCATCCGCCTCCGCCGCGATGACCTCGTCCGTCTATGTGAGACGCGGACCTCGAAGCCGTTGGCACTAAACCTCAGCTCGCGGAGGCTTTGCTCCAATGGCGCGACGTCAAGTTGACGCCTCCTCGCCATCGTCTGTGGCACAGTCATGAATCGTCCGCCGTCCACGGTCGTTGGCAAACGCCGCCGGAACAACTCACAGCCACAGACACCCCTCCTGCTGCGTTCGTCGCACTCGCACATTGAGGGGCCTGAGCCCAAGGAACCTCCGCCGGGCGAGCCGAGCTCGAGCTCGATTTGGAGAGCCTGGGCTTGGAAGACCGCGAGATCCCCCCAGACAAGCTACAGAAGCTCGAGAAGATCGGCAGTGGGGCTTCAAGACGTGTTCATTGGCAAGTTCAAGGGGCGGCGCATTGCGATCTCCGAGTTCAGGGGCCAACTCAGTGCGAGTGAGTAAAAACTGCACCTTTCATCTTTGCGGGAGAACAACGCTAATTGCATTGAGCAGTGGACATCAAGGAGCTCAAGCTTCTTGGTGGCTTTGATCACCCCAATATCGTTCGATTCGTGAGTATTCTGCGACGAGGGCGGTTGTGAAATCCTTCGTTTGCTGACGTGGTTGGCGTTTCACCTAGCTCGGGGTCAGTATTCCTGAGAACACGCGCGAGACGCCGGTTATGATCGTGAGCGAGCTGTGCTCTAACGGCGATTTGTTCGATTATGTCCGCCAAGTAGCGGCGCCGTCCTTAAATAAAGTTGTGAGTTCTAACTTTCGCAGCTGCTATCTTGCATTCCAGGCACTCAGTCAAGTAACAGATTACAATGATGCTCGACATTGCCCGCGGATTGGAGTATCTGCACCTGCGCAAGCCGTCTGTGATCCATCGGGACTGCAAGTCGTCGAACATCCTCATCACAGCCAAGGGGACGGCGAAGATTGCGGACTTTGGGCTGGCGAAGGTGAAGCAGTCGACGCGGTCCATGGTGCGCAGCTTGGTCGGCACGGTCAACTGGCAGGCACCGGAGCTCTGGCATGCGCATCCAAAGTATAACCACAAGGTGGACGTGTTTAGCTGTGCGATGGTCTATTGGGAGATGCTCCAGTGGCACGCGAAGGAGAAGAAGTTCCCGTGGGAGGGCATGAATGAGCATGCGATTTATGAGATTGTTGGAGCCAAAAAACAGAGGTGGGTTTTGATTTTGTCCTTTCCGTTCCGAAGCTGGGCTTACACTGTTGGGTCAGGCCGTCCACCACTGGCCTCAGAAAACAATGGTGCCCCGCAATCGTCGATCTTATAGAGCGCATGTGGGCTCATGAACATACGGACCGGCCGACAATGTCGGAAGTCGTACAAGCTCTGGAAGAAATAAAGAACGCGAAATGAAACCTCATTCCCCTTTTCGTCGTCAACACCCCAGGGATTTTCTATCTATTTCTTTCTCCTCTTACAAAAATCTGCCTCTGCTTAGAAAAGTCGGCTCGGCTCTTTCTTGTGTCACCATCCATACCTACATATTGCAGTATATAACAACCAATGTATTCTAACACCACAATGAACCACATTCAAGTCATACAAGTTGAAACAACTTCGTATAGTTACAGCACCGAATACGGTGGAAGGCGTTGAGGGTTTACAGAGACCCACCACATCTGATCCATTCAAGTTGAACTGTCGTTTTCGGAGGTGCCACCCTGCGCCTCTAAATTGTACTGCACGTTCTTGCGGTACTTTGTCCCCAACTTTGCGGCAATTCTCACTTGCGAGTTCTCTCTCAGAATGGACTGGCCGACCCAGATGATTTGAGGAGGGCCAGGACTCGGGAAGGAAAGGTCTGCGCACCTCCAAGTAGTGGTTGAGCTCGTAGATGGTCTCGGTGCACTTCTCCTTGTGATGATGTAAGACAATCAAGGGACAAGACATGAGGAAGCAAGGTACGCACTGTGTTCTTCAGTATACGCTCGAGCAGGACTGCTTGTCGCTCGGCGTGCGGGTTCTCCATCGCCAGCCTGAGACAGCAGTGAAAGCTGGAAACTGTCACGCGACTTACCAGACGCGGTCACTTACGCGACGTTGACGCGACACGGCGAACGTGTACTTACTTTCTTGTCTTTCTTCCCTTTTTGTCGCATAGTTACTCGCTCCGGTAGACGGACGTACCACTGCATGGAACAAATATGTACCGTTTTCGGTCATTTTCACTTGAAAACGCGCCGTCGAAAGTTTTGTACATGTGTATATATCTCATGCATTTGAATGCTACATAAGACTGACGAGCTCCCACTGCACCGCGAGGATCGCCGTGACTACAGTACTGAAAGAATCGTCCCCTACTGAATCATTGCTATCTCAAGTCATGTTGGTGTCTCATGTTACGGCGGGCTTCAAGTTTTCGATTCGACTCGTATACAAACAAGCTGTACGACTTTATCCAACAATGAAGAGTTGGGTGGCGCTAGGGCTGGTGGTAGTGCAGCTCTGCTGGTCGAGTAAGCCGTTGTCGGGGAACAGGCAGGTGTTAGCTTGGTTCGTAGGCACGAGAGGGAAAGGCGCAGCGTCGGAGGTGAAGGTGAACAGCTGGGAGTTGGTCACGCTTCCGCCTGTAGCGTCGGCTCAGCATGGTGGCTCAGTTGAATGGGAGAGAATGGATACTTACCACCGTCAGCGCGTCCTCCGCAAGAGAAGAGGATGACCTGGTCGCCCGGTGCCCGTCTAGGATCGAAGTTGAGGCATCCTTGAGTCTGATAAATCGCGTTAGCTCGAAAGAACAGCGTGGAGTGAAATATTCCTTACCAAAGAGCTAACAAACAGGGCCGTTCCCGGGACGTTGTTGTGTACGCCGGCGGTGATAATATCAAACTGCTGTCCAGCGCTGCCGTCGCATGCCGCCACTTGCACTGGAATCAGGTTCTCGCGGAAATCGCCCGCGTTGGGGTCGATCGAGAGGCACTGGTTGTCAGAGGTCTTGATCGCGACGGCAGAGGCAGCGCGGGTAGCGGTGTTATCCCGGACCTGCGCTTCGGCCTGGCAAACTGTTGGTTTTCGATTTGAATGGAGAGGAATGCCAACTTACCACTGCCGCGGCATCGAGGGTGGTGCTAGTGAGCGGGGGAGGGGCAGCTGCCGTGGTGGCAGCGGACGAGGTCGCGGCAGCCTCAGTTGTAGAGGTGGCAGCCGTGGTCGCGGCGGCATCGCTCGTAGCAGCAGTCGTGGCAGCAGGGGCAGAATCGCCGCCAATGGTGAAAAGCTGCTAATCATTAAAGATGTACAAACTTCGGCCAAAAACGGACTGACTTCAGCACCAGAAGCGGAGTCAAAACCACCGCAAGCAGCTTGGTCGAGAAGGTTCGTCTGCGAGTTCACCGTCAAGCAGGTGGCGTTGTTGCCGCTGAGAGGGACGAAGGGAACAGGCCCGGTAGCACCATTGAAGATGAACTGCTGAGATTGGTCACACTTCCACCTACGAGTTCTATTAGCATTCGATGGGTGAGGCAGATCATACGAGAATTTACCGCCGTCTGCGCGCCCACCGCAGGAGAAGAGGAGGACTTGATTACCGGCAGCCCTTCGAGGGTCAAATTCAGGCATGCCTGAGTCTGAGGGGACTAAGATTACTATTCTAACTGCATCATTCGGGACCGGACGTACCAAAGAGCTCACGATGAGCGCTGCTCCGGGAGTATTCTGGTGTACTCCAGCAGTACTACATATCACGAGTGAATAAACACGCCCAGTTGGCCAGGAGAAACATACATCACGTCCCACGTCTGGTTAGCGGAGCCATTGCATTCGACGGTGGATACCGGAGTGAGGTTTCGCGGAAGTCACCCGAGTTGGGGTCAACTGAGAGACAGAGTCCACTGGACGTCTTGATAGGCACTGCACTGAACGCGCGCGTAGCGGTGTTATCTCTCACTTGGGCCTCTGCGGTCGCTGCGGGATCGAGGACAGTGAAAGTTCGCCTGTTCATACTGGTGATCGGAGCAGCAATGGAGACACCGGCGCTTAGAAGAGTGAAAAGAGTGGTTGCGAGCATTTTGGCAAGACGTCAAAGAATGCAAAAGTACGGCCGGGCAAGAAAAGATAGTGAGCTGAGCCTGACTGGCAGGGAAAAGAAAGAGAGAGAGAGAACAATGAGTGCATGGTACAAAGAACTCTTGCTTTTATGTCCATCATCATCATGATCAAGTCAGCCAAACAGGGGTCAGCGATATCGGTCATCGGTAACCAGTTTCGTCTCTCGCCACGATGTTCAGCAATGATCGCCTGCTCGCCCTTTCCGTCTTTTTCCATGTTTTCTGCGATTCTTTCCGCGTCCATTCCGGGCCTGATACATCATGCCGGGCTCAACGCTGAGCCGCTCATCCGACGCACGCAGACGCACGTTGGATGGCATGGTGTGCTATATCTATTCCAGATTGAGCACGGTTCTTTGAACTCAAATGCGCGCCGTCCTGTTCGCCGTCTGGATCCCGGCGGTCTTTGCGGGTCTTTTCAATCCTCTTCAGCACAGCGGACCTGCCAGCCCGTACTTCGATGCGCCATCTCAAGATGGCATACCCGTTGATACCCCCGCTGGATGTGTTGTCGATCAAGCCGCTTATATCGTCCGTCATGGTTCTCGCTATCCCGAACCAGGTTCTGCCACCGGTATGTTGATATGATCTCATTACTATCGGCCTTTTCAACATCGCGTCAAAGGCTGGGAAACTCTCTTCGCCAAGTTTCAAAACAATTCATATACGGCAGAGGGGCCCCTAGCGTTCATCTCTTCTTGGGCTCCTCCCCTTGACGATATTCCCCATGAACCGCTGTTCTTGTCGTCTACTGGTGCTCTGGAGGCATTTTCTTTAGGCGTCGAATTGCGCAAACGTTACAAATTTACGGTAGGTCTGGTCTTATCGAATCATTCACTTCATGCGGTAACTGTCATCAAGCCGGGATCGCAAAACTTCACTGTTTGGTAACATTCAGATAGATTCATGCTCCTGTTCCAAATTGATGTCAGTTACAGGGCTGCAACACAACAACGCGTCCTTGATACGGCCACATTCTTTACTCGCGGATACTTGTCTCAAGGAAATTATCTGACTACTCCCAATGAAAATCGAGGAACCCTCATAGGCCTGGCGGACTCAGTGAACTTCACGTTCGCAAATTCGCTCACCGCATCGGCGTCATGCCCTCTCTACTCAACAGGAGACACAAGTGGCGTCGCTACTACAACTTGGCGCGCAACGTTTCAGAACAAAACTGCCGCGCGATTAAATCGGTTCCTCCATAATCTGACCTTGACTGCAACTGATATCGGAGTCATGCAAGATCTCTGCGGCTTCCAAGCGGAGATTAACGGCGATACACGGTTCTGCGATGTCTTTGAAGGCATGTCTCTAGCCGTTCTGGTGACGCCCCTTTGACTCTTGTGGCTAGACTCTGAGTGGTTGGATTACGAATACGCTCACGACCTCAATTACTACTACGGGCATGTCTTTTTCGCAGGTTTGTGCTCTTCAATTCATCTCGTTGTAGATCCGGACCTGGCAATCCTTTTGCTGCGGCAACGGGCTTCCCTTGGGTGAAGGCGGTCTCCGACCTGTTCGTCCTTGGACCAGGAGCAACCACTCCTGGGGGAATATAACACCACCGGCGCTCCTCATGGGTTTCACAGTGCGTATGCGCAGTAACTTGCGAAAATTAATGAGAACCTTGCGCAGCACGACAACAACCTTCCGCCTGTCATTGCAGCTCTAGGTCTCTGGAACACGTCGAA
Source organism: Panellus pusillus (assembly GCA_013387415.1). Taxonomy (NCBI): domain Eukaryota; kingdom Fungi; phylum Basidiomycota; class Agaricomycetes; order Agaricales; family Mycenaceae; genus Panellus; species Panellus pusillus. The sequence continues at coordinate 3,388 of QVIE01001516.1, read as the reverse complement.
CATACCCGGAGTTTACCCTCTTTCGCTGACGGAGAGAAATGTTCACCACAAGTTCCGCGCGTCGTACTCCGTCGCTTTCCGCGGTTACGTCGCGCTCGAGCGCCTGGCGTGTGGGGCGCAAGCTCCCCAGAAAGTGGTTCATGTTGCGGGTGCAGTCCCGCAGAACGTCTCCACAAAAAGCTACGTGCGCGTGCGGGTATGCTCTCGGTCTAATAATATACGCAAGTCGCGGGGCGCTGACATGACGTTCGTCGCAGATCGACCACGCGCCCGTCGCAATCCCGGATGTACCTCGGGACCCGGGTCCACCTGCCCGCTGGCCGACTTCACCAAGTACGTCGACGTCACGCGCGCCAAGGCCTCGGGGGATTATGTCAAGGTGTGCGGGCTGCAGAATGTCACCAATGCGACGAGCGTGGCAAGCTTCTTCACTGTCCTGTCGCCGGACTTTCCGGTTTCTCTTGTGGGTCTCAACTGAGCTTTCTCCTTTGAATCTGGGCAGCGTACTTTTTGGCACTTACAAAATTGGTTCCCTTTTTTTCTCTACACGAATCACCGACTTGGACTGTATGCAGATGATTTGAAATTTCAGACAGTACTTTCTGCTCGATGCAGCGAAAGACTAGCCTACGGTGGTCCTTCTGCTCCCGCTGTATGGTCCTGTTCTTGGTTCTGGGTGTCCAGACCTTGCGGTCGATCCAGCGAAAATTCAGAGAGAGCGGAACCTTCAGAGTCAGTATTGAAAGTGTGACACTAATCTGGCAATGGGAGGTTGGGATCGTGCAGGGGCGTCAAGAAGCGTCGGAGCGGCAACTAAAACAAGTAGCCGCCGTTGCTAGTGAAGTTCGACTGGAACGCCTACTGCCCTTATTCTCGGAATCCTTGCGTGGTCTTCACCGTGCGTTTCAGGCAGATGCAGCAAGCCAGCAGAGTAAACGTAGGTCTACTGGAGCCGTATCATTTGAAGCATGAGACGTCGCAGTATTTTTCTGTAAAATGCCAACTGAGAGACAGAAAATATTGGGCAAAAAATAAGCAGAAGAAACCCCGTCGAGACTCCAGAGGAATTGAGCAGAGTAAGGCGAACGTTCGGATCGGTTAACCGTTATCGGAGCTGGCCGGAGGTATAAGAAGGAAGTTCCCACGTCGAATTGTTGCCTTTTCCTCACCGTTCGTCTGCGATGCTCACCTCGCGCGGCGCCGTTGCCCGCCTGTCAAGGCGCGCAGTCAACAGTAAAAACAAAACCAACGCGTTCTTTTCCACCGCCGCCGCTCTTCCTAGAGTTTCCGTCCCCTCGCAGGTACGGCCGACCCAGCGCGCTGGCTCTCGCCCGGCGGCCTCTGTATCGACCCGTAAGTTTTCTCCCCTTGAAAAGCATAAAACTCCTCAATTTTTACCACCCAGCTCGCACCTATGCGACTGAGTCCAAGGCTGCCGTCGGTTCGGTAAAAACCGTCATCGGTGCCGTTGTCGATGTCCAGTTCGACACCGAGAACCTGCCCCCCATTTTGAATGCTCTCGAGGTCCAGGACTTCGCTGGAGGCCGGCTTGTGCTCGAGGTCGCTTCTCACCTGGGTGAGAACACCGTCCGCACCATTGCCATGGACGGTACAGAGGGTCTCGTCCGTGGCCAGAAGGTCATCGACACTGGTGCTCCCATTCTTGTCCCGTCGGTAGCGCCACTCTCGGTCGTATCATGAACGTCATTGGCGAACCCATCGACGAACGGGCCCCATCAAGGGTGTCAAGCTCAGCCCCATTCACGCTGACCCCCCGCTCTTCGTCGACCAGTCCACCACTGCCGAGGTGCTCGAGACCGGCATCAAGGTCGTCGACCTCCTCGCCCCTTATGCTCGTGGTGGCAAGATCGGTCTCCTCGGCGGTGCCGGTGTCGGAAAGACCGTCTTGATTCAGGAGCTCATCAACAACGTCGCCAAGGCCCATGGTGGTGTGTCCATCTTCTGCGGTGTCGGGGAGCGTACCCGTGAGGGCAACGATCTCTATCACGAGATGATTGAGACCGGTGTCATCAAGCTTGACGGCGAGTCCAAGGTCGCCCTCGTCTTCGGTCAGATGAACGAGCCCCCTGGTGCTCGTGCTCGTGTCGCCCTCACTGGTCTTACCATCGCCGAGTACTTCCGTGACGAGGAAGGCCAAGACGTGCTCCTCTTCATCGACAACATCTTCCGTTTCACGCAGGCCGGTTCAGAGGTGTCTGCGCTGCTCGGTCGTATCCCCTCTGCCGTCGGTTACCAGCCCACTCTCTCCACGGACATGGGTGGCATGTACGTCCAGTCTTTGTCTTTGCGAAACTATATCTCATTTCAATTATAGGCAGGAGCGTATCACCACCACCAAGAAGGGTTCCATCACCTCCGTCCAGGCCGTTTATGTCCCCGCTGACGATTTGACTGATCCCGCCCCGGCTACCACCTTTGCTCACTTGGACTCGACGACTGTGCTGTCCCGTGGTATCGCCGAGCTGGGTATCTACCCCGCCGTCGATCCCCTCGACTCCAAGTCTCGTATGTTGGACCCCCGTATCGTAAGCAGAATTTTTATTCGCTTTTGAGTATCTACCAACATTCTGCATAGATTGGCCAGGAGCACTACGACACCGCCACCGCCGTGCAGAAGATTCTCCAGGACTACAAGTCGCTCCAGGATATCATTGCTATCCTGGGTATGGACGAGTTGTCCGAGGAGGACAAGCTGACCGTCGAGCGCGCTCGCAAGATCCAGCGGTTCATGTCGCAACCCTTCCAGGTCGCGCAGGTGTTCACTGGTATCGAGGGTAAGCTTGTCTCGCTCAAGGATACCGTCCGGTCGTTCCGGGAGATTCTTTCCGGCCAGCACGACAGCCTGCCCGAGTCGGCCTTCCTCATGGTGCGCTGTCTGTCCTATCTTGAAGTTTATCTAACGAGTCTGCAGGCCGGCACCATCGAGGACGTCAAGGCCAAGGCGGACCAGCTTGCCAAGGACATGGCGGCCGCTTAAACGGGGTGAAAATAAACTTGGGAAAGAATGGCGACGGCGCGGGACTTTCTTTGCATTACTTAGAGACCTCCCGTTTTTTATGTGTCCTGCACGGCGTTGTTGTTTCCTTCGCGCAAATCAAAATAATCTTCATCTGCGGCCGTTGCCCCACTGCTCGGATGATCGTACGAATGCGATCACAGGGAATGATGTGAGTCTACTCGAGCTGGAAGCTTGCTCTGGCCTCAAATACATTCCTCCTTCCTTTGCGAGCACAAATCCGGCCGACTTATAGGAGTCTAAGTGATCTGCGACGATCGATCCATCAAGATTAAGATTAAGATAGAGGCCATCGGACCCGCGCGGGTACTGTTGTCCTTTCTAAGTACTTCGCGGCGTTCTCCAGCTGTG
>QVIE01001515.1:0-33609 GCA_013387415.1 Panellus pusillus | reverse complement strand
GATCTCTGCGGCTTCCAAGCGGAGATTAACGGCGATACACGGTTCTGCGATGTCTTTGAAGGCATGTCCTAGCCGTTCTGGTGACGCCCCTTTGACTCTTGTGGCTAGACTCTGAGTGGTTGGATTACGAATACGCTCACGACCTCAATTACTACTACGGGCATGTCTTTTTCGCAGGTTTGTGCTCTTCAATTCATCTCGTTGTAGATCCGGACCTGGCAATCCTTTTGCTGCGGCAACGGGCTTCCCTTGGGTGAAGGCGGTCTCCGACCTGTTCGTCCTTGGACCAGGAGCAACCACTCCTGGGGGGAATATAACACCACCGGCGCTCCTCATGGGTTTCACAGTGCGTATGCGCAGTAACTTGCGAAAATTAATAGAGAACCTTGCGCAGCACGACAACAACCTTCCGCCTGTCATTGCAGCTCTAGGTCTCTGGAACACGTCGAACATACCCGGAGTTTACCCTCTTTCGCTGACGGAGAGAAATGTTCACCACAAGTTCCGCGCGTCGTACTCCGTCGCTTTCCGCGGTTACGTCGCGCTCGAGCGCCTGGCGTGTGGGGCGCAAGCTCCCCAGAAAGTGGTTCATGTTGCGGGTGCAGTCCCGCAGAACGTCTCCACAAAAAGCTACGTGCGCGTGCGGGTATGCTCTCGGTCTAATAATATACGCAAGTCGCGGGCGCTGACATGACGTTCGTCGCAGATCGACCACGCGCCCGTCGCAATCCCGGGATGTACCTCGGGACCCGGGTCCACCTGCCCGCTGGCCGACTTCACCAAGTACGTCGACGTCACGCGCGCCAAGGCCTCGGGGATTATGTCAAGGTGTGCGGGCTGCAGAATGTCACCAATGCGACGAGCGTGGCAAGCTTCTTCACTGTCCTGTCGCCGGACTTTCCGGTTTCTCTTGTGGGTCTCAACTGAGCTTTCTCCTTTGAATCTGGGCAGCGTACTTTTTGGCACTTACAAAATTGGTTCCCTTTTTTTCTCTACACGAATCACCGACTTGGACTGTATGCAGATGATTTGAAATTTCAGACAGTACTTTCTGCTCGATGCAGCGAAAGACTAGCCTACGGTGGTCCTTCTGCTCCCGCTGTATGGTCCTGTTCTTGGTTCTGGGTGTCCAGACCTTGCGGTCGATCCAGCGAAAATTCAGAGAGAGCGGAACCTTCAGAGTAAGTATTGACAGTGTGACACTAATCTGGCAATGGGAGGTTGGGATCGTGCAGGGGCGTCAAGAAGCGTCGGAGCGGCAACTAAAACAAGTAGCCGCCGTTGCCGTGAAGGTCGACTGGAACGCCTACTGTCCTTATTCTCGGAAATCCTTGCGTGGTCTTCACCGTGCGTTTTAGGCAGATGCAGCAAGCCAGCCTGCAGAGTAAACGTACTTAGATCTACTGGAGCTGTATAAAGTGTATCATTTGAAGCATGAGACGTCGCAGTATTTTTTCTGTAAAATGCCAACTGAGAGACAGAAAATATTGGGCAAAAAATAACCAGAAGAAACCCCGTCGAGACTCCAGAGGAATTGAGCAGAGTAAGGCGAACGTTCGGATCGGTTAACCGTTATCGGAGCTGGCCGGAGGTATAAGAAGGAAGTTCCCACGTCGAATTGTTGCCTTTTCCTCACCGTTCGTCTGCGATGCTCACCTCGCGCGGCGCCGTTGCCCGCCTGTCAAGGCGCGCAGTCAACAGTAAAAACAAAACCAACGCGTTCTTTTCCACCGCCGCCGTTCTTCCTAGAGTTTCCGTCCCCTCGCAGGTACGGCCGACCCAGCGCGCTGGCTCTCGCCCGGCGGCCTCTGTATCGACCCGTAAGTTTTTCCCCTTGAAAAGCCTAAAACTCCTCAATTTTTACCACCCAGCTCGCACCTATGCGACTGAGTCCAAGGCTGTCGTCGGTTCGGTAAAAACCGTCATCGGTGCCGTTGTCGATGTCCAGTTCGACACCGAGAACCTGCCCCCCATTTTGAATGCTCTCGAGGTCCAGGACTTCGCTGGAGGCCGGCTTGTGCTCGAGGTCGCTTCTCACCTGGGTGAGAACACCGTCCGCACCATTGCCATGGACGGTACAGAGGGTCTCGTCCGTGGCCAGAAGGTCATCGACACTGGTGCTCCCATTCTTGTCCCGTCGGTAGCGCCACTCTCGGTCGTATCATGAACGTCATTGGCGAACCCATCGACGAAAGGGGCCCCATCAAGGGTGTCAAGCTCAGCCCTATTCACGCCGACCCCCCGCTCTTCGTCGACCAGTCCACCACTGCCGAGGTGCTCGAGACCGGCATCAAGGTCGTCGACCTCCTCGCCCCTTATGCTCGTGGTGGCAAGATCGGTCTCCTCGGCGGTGCCGGTGTCGGAAAGACCGTCTTGATTCAGGAGCTCATCAACAACGTCGCTAAGGCCCACGGTGGTGTGTCCATCTTCTGCGGTGTCGGGGAGCGTACCCGTGAGGGCAACGATCTCTATCACGAGATGATTGAGACCGGTGTCATCAAGCTTGACGGCGAGTCCAAGGTCGCCCTCGTCTTCGGTCAGATGAACGAGCCCCCTGGTGCTCGTGCTCGTGTCGCCCTCACTGGTCTTACCATCGCCGAGTACTTCCGTGACGAGGAAGGCCAAGACGTGCTCCTCTTCATCGACAACATCTTCCGTTTCACGCAGGCCGGTTCAGAGGTGTCTGCGCTGCTCGGCCGTATCCCCTCTGCCGTCGGTTACCAGCCCACTCTCTCCACGGACATGGGTGGCATGTACGTCCAGTCTTTGTCTTTGCGAAACTATATCTCATTTCAATTATAGGCAGGAGCGTATCACCACCACCAAGAAGGGTTCCATCACCTCCGTCCAGGCCGTTTATGTCCCCGCTGACGATTTGACTGATCCCGCCCCGGCTACCACCTTTGCTCACTTGGACTCGACGACTGTGCTGTCCCGTGGTATCGCCGAGCTGGGTATCTACCCCGCCGTCGATCCCCTCGACTCCAAGTCTCGTATGTTGGACCCCCGTATCGTAAGCAGAATTTCCATTCGCTTTTGAGTATCTACCAACATTCTGCATAGATTGGCCAGGAGCACTACGACACCGCCACCGCCGTGCAGAAGATTCTCCAGGACTACAAGTCGCTCCAGGATATCATTGCTATCCTGGGTATGGACGAGTTGTCCGAGGAGGACAAGCTGACCGTCGAGCGCGCTCGCAAGATCCAGCGGTTCATGTCGCAACCCTTCCAGGTCGCGCAGGTGTTCACTGGTATCGAGGGTAAGCTTGTCTCGCTCAAGGATACCGTCCGGTCGTTCCGGGAGATTCTTTCCGGCCAGCACGACAGCCTGCCCGAGTCGGCCTTCCTCATGGTGCGCTGTCTGTCCTATCTTGAAGTTTATCTAACGAGTCTGCAGGCCGGCACCATCGAGGACGTCAAGGCCAAGGCGGACCAGCTTGCCAAGGACATGGCGGCCGCTTAAACGGGGTGAAAATAAACTTGGGAAAGAATGGCGACGGCGCGGGACTTTCTTTGCATTACTTAGAGACCTCCCGTTTTTTATGTGTCCTGCACGGCGTTGTTGTTTCCTTCGCGCAAATCAAAATAATCTTCATCTGCGGCCGTTGCCCCACTGCTCGGATGATCGTACGAATGCGATCACAGGGAATGATGTGAGTCTACTCGAGCTGGAAGCTTGCTCTGGCCTCAAATACATTCCTCCTTCCTTTGCGAGCACAAATCCGGCCGACTTATAGGAGTCTAAGTGATCTGCGACGATCGATCCATCAAGATTAAGATTAAGATAGAGGCCATCGGACCCGCGCGGGTACTGTTGTCCTTTCTAAGTACTTCGCGGCGTTCTCCAGCTGTGTGATCAACAACACTTCTTTGTACATGTTATACCTTCCTTGGATCCCCTTTTCATCGGCGCGATGGCTGAGTGGTCTATAGCGACAGATTAGAATGGTCACGTAATCAAAATATCTGTTCCGGTTTCCGGGCGCAGGTTCAAATCCTGCTCGCGTCGTTGTTTTGACTGACTGATCTTTTTGAGCAACTACGTGGATTAAGGGGCTTGGAAGCTTGATCGGGTGCTCCAAATTTTCCTTAGAATTTCCTGAGAAAAGGCCGATTAGTTTCCAATTTTTGTCTGTTGTTTTCCCGTTGAAATTTTTCATCCCCAAAGTTACTGTAAGTATGCTTGACTGTGTGGTATACACCGGTTTGAAAGTTTTACATGTTCCAGCATCGACTAACCCAATCGACAGAGACTCAGCTAAACCAGCCTTGTGGCTTTGCAGGACACGCTACTCTCGGTAGGAAGTATTATGGACTTATAGTAACAGCAGTTTGGCTGAGGACTGCAGAAGATTAAGATTAAGAATCAGTCGCCGCGAAATGGATGTTAATCTCGAAACGGCCGCCATGCGCCATACCACCCTTAGTTTTCGTTTCAGCCTCGGTCTTTTCTGCCTTTACTCGTTCGCGTCCGAGAATCCGGGAACCAAAATGGGCATGTCTCTTTCTTTTTACCCAGCTGTCGGGCATAGCAACCTGCAACTGCAATGCGCAGAAGAGGGGCCGGGTGATAGTGTTCAAGATTGAGCGCGCGCAATGGTTCTAAAGGCAAATTCGGTAAGGGTCGGATACATCAGGTTCCTCTGCGCGCAATTATCAAAGATGAGCGTTGAGCATTTGTAGAGTATACCGAGACTATCAGTTTCCATCCTGCGCACGCGACTTCCCCTTCCCTTCGAGCGCCAAAGCGAGCCGTTGTATCAGCTGGCCCTGCGCCTCCACCACCCCTCTCAGTTCTGCTATCTGGTTGCTCAGTTCGGTCTGATTGTGGGCAAGCTTGCGGTTGGATAAATCCGAGTCTTGGTTCTGCGAAGAAAAGATCGCCCCTGGGTTTCGCGCTCGACGAATGATCGGGGAGCTTGGAGACTGTGGCTCATTTTGCGGTGACTGGATCAAGCCATGAGCTGGGTCCAGAGATAACAGCAAGTACGTACATCACGGGTCATCCGTTCCCATACGATGCTGAATTCACGACCCAAGACGAAACTTGGAAGCGCAATGAGAAGGAGGCCAAATACCAGCAAAGGTAATGTGACGAGGCGACCGAGGAAAGACCGCGGCGTAATTTCTCCATAGCCCACGGTGGTTATTGCTGGGAAAACTGTTAGCGCTGATCACGAAGTCCAAATGGACGTGACGTACTGACTAGCACAAACCTGCATGGTCCGTATTAGAAAATAGTTTATGTAACAATAAGGGGACTCACCAGGCCGCAGCTGGTATCGACTGCATGGAAACATGAGATAAATGCGCGAGCTACCAAAACGCACTCACAGCAAACTGTGAGGGGTCACCATCCGTATTGATAAAAGTCTCCAAGATATCGTCCCAGGTCCCCCTCTCAGCAAAGTATCTGTATACATGTTCGACTGTGGTTCAATCGTAGACGCGAGCACTTACAATAGGGTGCTGAAGATGGTGAGGACCATGATCACAAAGAATCCAAGGGCGAAAAGAGCATGCTGGGACCGGCGGACCGATACATACATAACTTCGATAGTTCTGGTGTCTGGTGGTGGGTGGAATGGAAAGTAGAGTGAATTGGACGCACAATAGTACAGTATTGTTGGAACGGAAAGGTCGGAATACACGTAGCAGCCGGAACATCCTCAATATGGAGAATCTAAAGAGGACTGACTGATTTTTGCCAGTCGGTAAGTGAAAAAGCGCCAGGACCAAGAACGACCAACGGTATCTTGCTGTAATAATAATTCAATATAATAGGGAGCCACGGAAAGGAGATCTATAATCCCAAAGAAAGCTAAGTAGGTGGGGGTCAACAGAGGGTCCATTATCCCAAAAGATTGGACCTACAAACAACCCAGCGCAATAACCCCATCCACGTCCCACTCCAGGCCAAACATCGTGCAATATACTCCATTGTGAAGAGCGCGACAAGGCCCGTTTCCAGCCCGAACCATACACGGGTATTGATGGAGTGGAACGCCGGCACAGTTTCCAGGACAGTTACTATGGCGGAGAGCACGATTAGGCTGATCATGAAAACGTGGACCTGAGCGTCCAGTAGTCAGAACCAGCTCAGACAGCACGCGACTGGAATTTCTGACCAAGAAAGCGGAATCTGAACTCGTCGGTTGTTCCAGTAGAGCAAACAAGTTACGCCTCCATTCCGGATGTATTGCTGCCAGGATTTCCTCATCACGCGAGAGAGAGAACGAAAAGATCTCGGGGAGTTCTTGTGGAGACGGCGGTGTTTGTTCTTCGACCAAGAAACGAGCAGAAACAGTGGATATTGGGTGGCCGACGCGCCTAAGCTCGATGGGTGCAGACATAAGTACGGACCTCGGCTTACGTCACGATGGTGACTGGTCTACCGGCGTCTCTCATCCGAATCTCATGGTCCAGCTCAAAATATTCCATTTATGCGCTGTATACAGAACGTACCCACTCATTCTCGTGTATGTAAGGCGGAGGCTGGAGCTGTGCCTCCGACGTCGCGAATCGCTCGTCCAAAACCCGAAAAACCCCTGATCATGAAGTTCTGTAGCCTACTAGTAGGAAGTGAAGATTCAAGTGAAAAAATCGAACTTTGGAACCCCTGGTACATTCATAAGGCTACAGATTCGAAACAACGACCAATGGGAGATCTGCCTGACACTGCGGACCAGACGCGGATCGAATTTCTGGATACTAGTTGAACGTCGCGTGAAAAGGGTGCGCGCGGCAGCCGGTTGCAAATTTCGGGTTCTTAGCAAGAGAATATAGCCATGAGCAGAGATAGAGTCATATCATTTGAGCACGTTCAGACGTAGATGGAAGCACTGTGCAGGCAGGATTGTAAACAAGCCCCAACGATACCTGACCTCTTCCTCCTTACATGCATACATGGAGCAAATTGAAGAGTATCTAGAGGGTATGTTCGAGTCTCTCGAGCAGATCCCCCATACAATATCTCAGCTCTGGATCGACATCACCCGCTATGGCCCTCAGATGCCCTCCTTTCCCGAAGTCCACCTAGGTGGGCTCGGCGACTTTGAGATTCCGCCTCCGCCCCCACCGCCTCCGCCGCCTCCTTCCTTGTTCGAGCAGTCTACCGCGTGGATACGGAACAACCCTGGCCAGACCGCGGGACTCGTGGCCGCCGCCGTGGGTACGGGCCTCATCTCTTACGGTGCTGTCTATACTAGGGCTGCGAGGGTTCGCAAGCCTAAGGAGAGCAAAGAAAGGCGACAGGTTGTCGTTATCCTCGGTGGAGATGCGCCATTGGCGCTTCCACTCATTGTGGACCTGGAGCGAAAAGGATACATCGTTATTGCGAGCGTGTCTACCCCAGATCTAGGCCGTGATCTAGAACGGAGATGCCAGGGCTATGTACGGACGCTCATCCTTGACCCCAATGAGGTGCGTTTCACCCGATTGTCGGTATGCCGCGTCTCACCGACCTCAATAGCCTAGTACAGTCCCCGTTTTCTTGCGCTCTTTGTCGTCCGCACTATCGCGGCGTTTCCCGATATCCGCTGCTGGAGATCCCTTCGCATCGCCTTCGGCCCATCCATACATTCATTCAATCATTTCCCTCCTCAGTTTGACCCCACCTCCGATCTATGCACCGCTCGAGCATGTTTCGCTGCATAACGGCTACCTTCCGTACCTGAACGCAACGCATGTTGTCCCTCTACAGGTCATCCAAGCCATCCTTCCCATCCTCCGCACAGGACCGAGCCGCGAACGTGACGGGACCAAGAAATCCATCATCGTGTGCCTCCCGGCTACTTCGGCTCGTGTCGGCCTTCCGTTTGCCGCCATGCAATCCATGGCTGCGGTCGCCACATCGCGCGGTGTAGATGTGCTGAGAAGGGAGGTCAAGATTGCCGCTATGTCGGACAAGTCACAGGCAATGAAGAACATCAGGGTTGTGTCGGTAGACGTCGGTGCATTCAACATAGGCCCACTCGACACTTTCCTCCCCCCCAGCGAGGCGTATAAGGCCATGGAAGGCTGGAGTTCCTCGGAAAAGCTGACCTACGGCCCCTCGTTCGCATCTCTGTCTCATGCAGTCGCTGAATTGCCGTCCCAGTCTGCTTGGAAGGCCGCATTGTTCAGCGACTCGGATGCTTATACATACGGCGTGCCGAGAAAGCCTACTAGTACATCTGTCTTCGTCTCTGCCATCTTGGAGACAGTCAGCGCGGAAGATTCGGTCCCTCTGTCTTCGGCGTGGATCTCGGGTTGGGCCGTCTACGATACTGGTTACGCGGCGACAGAATGTCTGTTGGAGCAGGCGGTATGTGTTACTCCCTCAGTGTTGATAAAATAAACCACTGACATTCCCTGGACAGCGAGCACCTACAAATTTGCCTCGTTCCTTCCGCCCCTCCTTCTCGATGCTTTGATCAGCATACCGTACTTCCTGATCTCCGTTCGCAATGCCCTCCTACCGGTCCAACCCTTTAATCTCCACCCCCCTACCCTTCCTCCTGTCCACCGCGCCCCGGCTGCTCCGGAATCTTTGCGGCGTGAGGACGAACGTTCGGAAACCAGCTCTGAAGCAGACTCGAGAGCAACTCTGGCAGCGAAGGCGTGAGAGGCTGGGTCAATCTCAAGAATGATGGCGCTTGAAGCTGTACCATCAGCCAAATGTCAATCCACCCAACTCACATTGGCACCCCTCACTCACACTGAACCAAATCGTAGTAACAATGTTGTATCCGGAAGCGCGTAACGCGTGAAGACTGTATATCTCTGTAAAACCCACAACTCTCGTGTATGGAAGTAAGTAGTCGAAACAAATACCTTGTTGTATGTACGCTGCGTGGCGGTGCCTTGCTCGAGTCATTTAGAATAAAGGTTAAATTGAGTCGGTCGGGAGGAGGAACATAGATTGGCGACGAGACCTAGCCATCTTTCCGCATGGGTGATCTAGTGGGCTACAAGGTATTCCGAATCTCTGTACCTGTCTCGGACGAGGCAAGTGTGCGATTTCATGAATCAATGAAAAGGTTTCACGGCAATGGTCTAGGACATCGCAAATTACAGCAAACTACGACTCCTAGGACTCAAGACGAACCCGGAGGCGTTCGGCAGGACTTTCGCGGGGGAGTCGAACAACACGCCAGAGCAATGGAGAGCACAGATCGACCATGAGGGGCGGTTCACCGTGATTGTGGCTGATGCGAGCAGCGGCGAGTGGGTCGGGTCAGGATCTATTTTGACTCCAGAGTTCGAAGGCAAGGCAGACGGGAATTCTGGACCGCACTGGCTGGTGGGCATGTGGGTTCATCCGGAGCATAGGCGGAAAGGCTCGCGCGTTCACTCTTTGGACCCATTTCCCCGACTAATTGATGCTCTACGAAGGTCTAGGCAAGAAGATGATTGAGGTCTGTATAGAGTGGTTTCGACATCGCACGGATGTGATGCCAAAGGTGCTCATGCTATGGGTGCATCACGGAAATGAAGGCGCTCAAGCCCTGTATGAGGGACTGGGGTTCAAAGAGCTGGAGAGTGGTCCTAAAAGAATTGCTCTGTCTCTCGTCGTGGAATGAATCATAATATGTCGTGCACAGAGCGTACAGAACCGGAAATTAGACCCTGAAAGACAAGTAGGTCTCGCATGTGGGAAACCTTCATGGAGGTGAAGGCTGATACTTGTCTCCTTGCAGTATTCGACCGAGTTTGGGATCAAGCATAGCAACACTAAGGTTCCGTACAGTGTACTCCGGAGAAAACATCTGTGAGCAAAGGCATGAGTAAGCCAGTCAATGTGGAGTATTGACGCTATGTACCTTAACTTTTTCTCGAGTAGCCGCCGCAGCGGTGACGATGTCGCCACTTTCCGGAGTGCAAGTATCAACGCAAGCAAAGGTGTTCACAACCTTGAACCCTGCAAGATTGCGCGGTTAATGAGCGAATTACAACACCGCAGCAGGGTCAAGTACTACATACCCTCTTCCCGAATCGCTCGCTCCCATTTATGCCAGGTCACGGCAAAAAAGAGGCTCATAAGATCTAAGCACGTATGGTTCGTGCTGATTTGCAGCGGAATTAGGTGTGTGGTCTTGGCGCCTGGGTTGATACGCAGGATGACAGCGTTTATCACCCCGCAGACGTCGGCGCCTGCGATATTAAGAAACGAAGACGTCCCACGAGGATTCTTCCATGCTTCCTCGAACATCCAACCAAAACAGGGGTTTTGGCGGAAGATGCAAATACGCATAGCACTGCCCTGGGAATCTGCCTGGGTCAAGCCGCCAGCAGCGATCCGGGTCATGCATATCTGGCCAATAGCGGAGTCACGAATGGCAGGATTCGGTGAGCGCACGGCTGAATACCATGCATCGGACGTGAATCCAGTGAGGTCCTCCGTGCGAACCAAAGGGATCATGATGTCCCGGGCGATACCGCATACACAGTGTCCCACTCCTGCATCATCGAAGTAGAAATATCGATGATCATACAAAGCCGGGTGGGAACCATGCCGGATTTCTGGAACGGTCTCTGTCAAGCACGCTGTTGTTAAACGGAGATACCTGGACCGTTGCGTAAGCGCGATGGATTTACTGCAGCAGGCCGAGAGCTCACCGAGCCTTCTCTGATGCAGTGAGGGTTTCGATGGCGTTGGTATGGAATTCGGCGACGTTGTCTGCCACAGTCAGAAAGTCAACCGAGTTCTTGTAGCACGTGGCAATCTCGGAAGAAAAATGCTCGGAAGGCGGGTCCAGAAAGAGGGACTGTAAAGCGGGGACTCCGCCACTTAGATAATGAAGATATGTTACGTTTTGCGCAGTGCATATGGGTAGCCGACTTTGAAAGTGGCTCATCCATTGCTTGAATTCGTCCTTTCAACCATGTAAATTCAGCGAAAAATGCGATTCCACGGCAACCTCACCAAAGGCATTCCTGACGGCAGTCGAATTGACGAAACTTTTCGGTTATACGTGGCCAAGGTGTAGGCAGTCGAAATTTGGAAATGTCCCGAACTCATGCCCAGGACCACGTCCTTCGCAGGACCCTGGAGTTGATCGAGCCCATCAATCAGAAAATAGATCCCGTCATCCCAAGCGCGAGTAAAATCTACAAAGTCATTTGTTGACCGAAACTGCGATATTTTCTCCATGGTTTCCGGTAGGTCAGCAAATGCAAGGGCAAAGGCTAGCTTGAGCCAGTGGACTATATCTTCCGCAACGAAGGAAGACTCTGGCAAGAACACGACTCTTTTTCCCTTGGAAAGAGCGTTAGGAAGAAAGGAGTATTTTGAGGGAGATGAAGACCTGCCTGAGAAAACAGGAAGGATGCGAGGACTGCAAGAATGTGTGATTTGCCACAGCCATAGGTGCCTAGCAGGACAACTGGGGACGCGGTTTGGCGGTCCAGTCGTTGAATCGACGACACGACGGTTGTGAAAATGGTCCGCCCCATATGCTTGAAGCTATAATGCCCCGCGGCAGCATATCGTGATTGTATGGGGGATTTGAGAAGAGACGGGAATGGTAGGGAGATAAGCCTTGCAGGATTCGCAAATGCATCCAGCCCAAAATCGACTCTTCGCAAAACGGTCAGATAGTCTTGGAGGCTACCTACTCGACTCTAAGAGCACCGTCGTGAGGACCGAACACTGCAGGCGCATACCGAGAGAATGTCGGCCCATGGATGAGAACCCATTATCACAGTCCTCCCCGGAGTCAGCGTCTGCGTTTCTGACCGCGGCCGTTTTCTGGCGGGCGAGTTCGACATGATCGAGGTTTGTAAGTAACTGTGAATTCCACCATAAGTAGCCGAGATGATGTTGCAATCCAGATCTCTGTCTCGGTAACCCAGACGTTTGAGTGTGATCCTTATCTTATCCGGAACTGTCCGGCGGAGTTCGAATAAATGATAAGAAAAACCACACCCAGATCACACTCAAACCTGTGCCCCATGTTTTTTATCATTTATTCAAAGTCCGCCGGATCAGTCCGTGAGTCAAGATAAGAGATATCGCTGTAGTAGCAGATCACACCTAGAACGTCTGGGTGACCGAGACAGTCCAGATCTAATCAATGATCATTTCGTTTCCTGATCTAGCGCGTGACGCTGCGCGTCTATCCCAGAAAGCAGGTTCAAACAGGTTCAAACACAGGCCGTCCAAAAAACAAGCAGCATGACGCATACCACGACAGCGTTGTAAACCAACGGGAACATATATGATTTTTCAGAGGAGGACCCTAATAATTACGATCCGGACAGTATGATATGAACATCTAATTACATTTTCTTAATGTCTTTGGCAGTAAGTAAGTAATAGAGCGAGGATGAAAGCATGGCAGATACACCGGCGAAAATCGGAAAGCCCTGGCTTGAGCCAGAGCCAAGGCAAGCCGAGCTCTCACCGACGGCTTGGGCTTTGGCTTGAGGAAAGTGAAGCCGAAGCCGGTCAAAGCCGGGCTTCCAAGCCAAGCCTAGCCAGAACATCACTAGTTTCACAAGACACATAATCTCGCAAAAATGAGCACAACGAAACTGTACTGCGGCTTGTCCGAGGATGACAGGCGGGAGTCGCGTATGCACCGACTCGCAGGGCCTATTCGTTCCCATACTCAGTGGGGCAATTTTCAGTGTTTTTCACCTGCGCAGGGTCACGGGTGAGATGCAGTCCGAGAATGGGGCCTAGCACCTAGCCCATTGGCCAAGGTATTGTCACAGTAGCATTGATCGCTGTATCGAAGTCCGCTGTAGATATATCCTGGCAAAGAATGAGAAACAAATCCATTACGAGGGAAGAAAAATACCTAGGGCTGTTGCAGGATGCAACACAAGACTCTTGCGTCAAAGAGGCTGAAGAGAAAGAATACAAAAGGGCTCTGGCAGATTCGTCGACTGCGCAACCCACGTAGGCCCATCCGGCGGGCAACGACGCGGAAGTACTTGTTGCTGTAGAGGTGCTTGTGGTGGTCGTCGCACTGGTTTTCTGGAAAAGCGGGAAGCGATAGCTTCCTCCGCAGATTTCGCTGGAGTTTCCTGTACGCCGCTTGAGCTTCTTTGATGGGATCATGTTGACCAAAAATTTACCTGCGCAGGGCAAATTGCAATCCGAGATGGGGCGGAAGCACCCAGCCCATCGGTCAAAGATTACCACAACAGCAGTTATTGATGTACTGAGGTCCACTGCAGATACAACCTGTAAAAAACGAGGACCTAGACGTATCGTGAAGTGAAAAAACTCCGATACTGTTGCAGATTACACCACAATATTCTTGCGTCAAGGAGGATGATGAGGAAGAATATGGGAGGGCTCTGGCAGATGAGTCGGTCAAGGACGAGGACTGAAAGAGTACGATAGTGCTCTGGCGGGACGGTCGGTGACGCATCCGACGGTAGTCCATCCTGAGGGTATCATCCAAAATTCTAGGTGTTTCACAGCGTTCGTAATCTGTGAGCGACATGGCGCAGTATTGATCCCAGACTCCACAGAGAAGAATCGAAGGCGAACGTGAAGGAGACATGGAAAAGAGCATGATAAAGGAGCGTGGATGCATCGGGCGGGAAATGCAGAGGGAGCCGTAGAAGCAAAGATTCGGCAATGGGCTGGAAAAAATTGCCAGGGGAAGCTTGCATTTAGGACTCTAGGAGCAATGCACATTATGCACCCTGACGATGGCGTTTAAACGCCAGGGACCCGGAGGGCGCAAATAGCGTCGGATAGGATGCAGCAGGTGAGAGGGGCTCAGGATAACATTCTTAACAATGATTTGGTGGGATGCGAATCGCATGCGATATATCCATTGAACGGGGCGTCATGACGGTCCAGGGCAAGTGTTTGTTTTTCGGGATCGCGTGACCGCGTCAGGATTTCTCTCAGTCTCACTGACTCTGAGACTCTCAGGAAGTTGAACGGTGCAATGGGCAAGTGTCAAGGTACCTTGCAATTCAGGCCCTGGAAATGACTGGTATGTTTGTAGGATACGCGCTGTGGCTAGTACCGTCTGAAGCAGACACCGCCAAGCTAAGAACAATCATGGACCTCCATCCTTCCCCTCGTTTTCGGCCGCACGTAACCCTTGCCTCGCTTCCTTCGGGCCCTCCAGCAGACCTGCAATCCATTCTGTCATCCATCTCGCATGCGCAGCCCCCGCTTTTCGTGACTTTTGACGCGGTCGAGGTCGGCGATCACTTCTTCCGCTCGGTCTACATCCTCGTCCGCGCCACTGATGGCCTCCTCGCTCTCCACCGCGCCGTCCACACCAAACTAAAGCTTGCGAATGTCGACAAGCCTAAATTTCCTCATCACCTGTCTTTGTGCTACATCAGTGACGAGGACGCTGAAGCTGGGGAACGGACAAAGTATCTCGAGCAACTGCAGTCGTCCGGGAAGATTCGATCCGACGGAGACTCTGTCAGCTTGAACTGCAGGGAGCGAGACAGCACCGAAGATGACTGGTTATCTGGCTTCCAGGCTGCCGAGGTCTGGCTCGTGGATTGCACAGGGCCTGCAGACACTTGGACTCCTCAGAGTAGGATAGCATTGTAATTGTAATATACAGACAGACTAGGCAGCCGCCTTGTAAACATTTTCGACCTTGTACATTTTCGTCGCCTCCGCATCCGCCTTAACATCGTCCTTGTACACCTTCTCCATCTGATACATCTTGGTCACTGGCGGGGCAGCGTCCCTCGTGGGGGCAGCAGAGGCCGGAACGGCCGGTGCCCCCGCCTTGCTCGCCAAACTCGCGGCCCTGCCGTCCGGAATCTTGATGAACTCGAGATGCCCATCCACAAGCCCATCACACACATAATACCCCTTGCGCTCAAACTGCATGATATCCCCCTTCTTCAAATCATGCACGTTGGCGTCCGCCAGCGCAGCCTCGCGGAACTCCGACACGGGCGTGACAAAGTCCGCGACGTTGTCGTTCTCCTCGAGCTTCTTCTTCGTGATGAGGTAGTCGTAGTCGAGGAGAACGACCGGGGCCAGCTGATGAGTCGGTGTGGACTGCGAAAGCCAGGTGATCTTCTTCTTGGTCTTACGGAAGTCGCCGTCCAGGTGGAGTTCCATCTCGATGGCTGTTACTTCCCCACCCGGGTTCGTTGTCTTGGAGCGCACGATGGCGTTCCCCCAGTCCATGAGAGTCACCTCTTCCTGATCTTCGAACGTAAGGGCATCCTCCTGCTCAACAAGAATAGCAGAAGAGTAGACAGTCTTTTTCTCGCCGACGTCGGGATTCTTCTTGTGTTTGGGCAAAGTCTTGATCTCAGGACTCGTCGGTCCGCCGGTAATAGTCACTGGAACCCTGTCAAGAAGTATGAGTGGTGATCACGAAACAATGCAACTCGAATTACATTCTGTCTGTAACGATAGCCCAATGACGGGGCGCAACGGGGTCAATAATTTTCTTGTTCATCGCCCAGATCGAGTCCCACTCAAGGGAAACGACGGCTTGTGACGGCCCTTGCGCCAGCATGAACTGCGAAATCGCCTCCACAGTCAAGCCCCGGCGCCGAATACCTGTTCTGCCGTCAATCTCCATGTACGGATGACCACACATCTTTTGCTCGACGTACCGCGGACTGTAGGGAACCGCGGGTCGTCCCACCCGCGCACAAGACCCTGATCTACGAACCAGTGCAGCTTGCGCTTCGACAAGAGGGTGTAGATGAAATTGAGGCGGCTGAAGTCCCAAATGTTGACCTTCCGGAGCCCCAGAGCGTCGATCATCCACTGGTACTGCGGGTTGCGGTCGCGGTACTCGTTGGTTCTCAGAGCGTGCGTGACGCCTTCGATGGAGTCTACGACGGGGCACGCGAAGTCATAGGTGGGGTAGACCTTCCATTTGTCCCTAATCCTCTGGTGAGTACGAGCAAACGCGCAGTAAACGGGCGAACTCACCCTGTGCGATGATGCGGCAAAATATTGCACCGGTAGATGACGGGGTCGCGTAAAGCTTTGTTTGGGTCGTCGACGCTAATCTTGGCACGGAGACACCACCGCAGGCCTTCGTCCGTACCAGCGGTCATCTCGCTGAAGTGCTGCAAATTTGTCTCGACGCTATCATCCCTGTGCGCCGAAGGGATGCCTTCGCCGCGTTCCACGCGCATCTGCGCTTGCTCCGTGTCATCGGCATACGCCTGACCAGACTTGATTAATTTCACAGCAAGGTCATACAACGTCTGAAAGTGGTCTGACGTGTGGGTGACAACGTCTCCGTGGATATCCAAGAGGTGGAGGTCCTCGAGGATGGTTTCCTCGAATTCACTCTGTAGATTCTGAGCTGGCAGCCGGAAGAAAATAGGATGCAGCCTGACCTTCTCCTTGCTGGGATTCGTGTCATCGAAGCGGATGATCAGCTTGCCGTGGTACATTTTAGCAAAGTACTGGTTCAACAGGGCGGCTTTTGCGTGTCCAATATGGAGGTAGCCGCTTGGCTCCGGCGGGAAACGCGTAACAACCTTGCCATCTTCCGCATTAACGAGCCCGAGCGCAAAGCCGGCCGCGGTCTTGGTCGTCAAGCGCGCCTTGTTGGCTTTAGCTACAGTGAGGTTCGCTGAAGTGGCCTGGATGCAGTCTAGCGATTCGAGATGAGCAAACCACCGTGAAAGATGGGGCTGATTGTTATTTTTGAGAAGGCCCGTTATTTTGCTGCTTCCTGCCGCGAGTAAATACCCTGGAATTGTACGCGTTTTGAGATCGGGAACCTTTTATGGTGCCCCATACGATCCAGTCTGCCGCAGTGATGTCATGGCCGACGAGAAAGGTGCGATACGTGAGGTGGTCGTCCAGAGAATTCAAAGCCGCGATCAGATCTGGAAGAGCGTTTACTGAAGGCAGAGTTTTAGCCAGTGCAAAAAACGCCGGGGACTGCCAGATCTCAGTTTGGATAAAATGAGTGGGATATATGTATGACCTTGGAACTATCGTCGGGCAAGTCATCGGCGAGAGCCTTGACAACTTCTTCCTCCTCGGTGATCGGCGAGCCATTCAGCTGGAGGGTGATGCCAGTGGCAGCCTCGTCGAACACAACCTCTGCTTTGGCAGTGTAGGCAGCGACGGCAACTGCAGCCCAGGGAAAGGGCGTTTGCTTCGAGGACACGGTCAAAGTCGCCATATTATGGAGCGATCGAGTCAGTTCTGGACGAATGTGACCTTCTATTTAAGCGGCCTCGAGCAGATCTGTATTTGACTCACCTTTCCCCCTTCTTCCACCATGCCGATGCTGTGAGTCCTCCCCGGCTCACTGTATGCCTTTCTGACCAAATTCCAGTCAAGATCCGTCCAAAAATACAAGCCATACACCCCCCTGAAGCTCACGAACCGGCAATGGCCCTCCAGACGTTCTCTGCTCCTCCAATTTGGTTGTCTACGGATCTGCGAGATGGAAACCAAGCACTGGCCAACCCCATGACCATTGAGCAAAAAACTCTCTTCTTCCGTCTGCTAGTCAAGTGTGGTCTGAAGGAGATCGAAGTCGCATACCCTGCTGCGAGCGACACCGACTTTTCTTTCGTCCGGGGGCTCATCGAGAACAATGAAGTCCCTGATGACGTCTGGATTCAGGCTAGTTGGCTGAGCTCCATGTCCGTTCCTCGTATTGAACTTGTCTAGGTCTTGACTCCGGCACGGGAAGACCTCATCCGCCGCACCGTCGACTCCGTCGCTGGAGCCAAGCGAGCAATCATCCACCTGTACAATGCCACCTCTCCTGCGTTCCGGAATGTCGTCTTCCGCAACACGAAAGAGCAGACCGTTGAACTTGCCGCACACCACACAAAAATCGTCCGCCAGCTGACGGAGGAATCCGCCGAAAAACACGGCACTAAATTCAGATTCGAATACAGCCCGGAGACGTTCACCCAGACCGAGCCCGACTTCGCAATAGAGATCTGCAATGCCGTCAAAGCTGCCTGGGGCAAAGCAGGGACGGGGGACGATCGTATTATCTTCAACTTGCCTTCGACGGTAGAGATCGCGCCTCCAAATCATTATGCTGACCAGGTTCGAATATACAACCCTGCATCCATTCGTATCTCATTTTTCACAGATTGAAAACTTCTGCAACAAAATTACGGAGCGAGAAAAGGTTATTGTGAGCATCCATCCCCATAATGACCGAGGTAAATTATCTTTTCCTCTCTTCTATCTTTTGTCTCACTTTTTCCAGGCACTGGCATCGCTACCGCGGAGCTCGGTATGCTCGCAGGTGGACAGCGCGTAGAAGGCTGTCTATTTGGAAACGGAGAGCGAACGGGCAATGTCGACATTGTCACCCTTGCGCTCAATCTCTACTCGCAAGGCATCGACCCTAAACTGGACTTCAGCGACCTCGAGAATGTGATCGATGTAGTGACGAAATGCAACGATCTCCCCATCCCCGCTCGCTATCCGTATGCCGGCGAACTCGTTTTCACCGCCTTCTCCGGTTCGCACCAGGACGCCATTAAGAAGGGATTCGAGGATCAAAAACGGCGACACGAGCTGGCTGCCGAGAAAGGCGAGCCGCAGTACTGGGACATGCCATATCTGCCAATCGACCCTGCGGATCTTGGGTTGAGTTACGAGGCTGTCATTCGCGTCAACTCGCAGTCGGGCAAGGGCGGCATCGCGTACCTCATCAAGCAGCATTTGTTCTTGGACCTCCCGCGGAAGATGCAGGTCGCTTTCTACCAGGTCGTGCAAGAGGTGTCCGATCGGGAAGCGCGCGAGATGACGGTGGACGATATCACCACAGCCTTCCGCTCAACGTATCACTACGGCGGGCCCAAGTATTCGGGCCGACTGTCGCTTCGCAACTTCAAAATTTCGACGGAGCCTGGGGAAGACCCGTCCGATATCTCTGGCGACGAGGCGCCCGACGAGCGCCGTCGTTTCGATGGTACGATATTGGTAGACGGCGTCCTCCGTGTCATCCGTGGAGACGGGAACGGGCCCCTTTCTGCCGTGCTCGACGCCTTGAAGACTCACCTAGACATCGATTTGTCTATTCGCGAATACAGCGAACACATCATCGGTGAGACGGACGGACAAAACGCCAAGGCGGCAACGTACATCGAGTTGGTGCCTGCGGGAGATCGCAAATCGACTCAATCGTGGTGGGGTGTGGGCGCGGATTCGGATATCGCTGGGTCTGGATTACGCGCGGTGCTCAGCGCCGCCAACAATGCCATCGGCGACCGGGCTTTGCCAGAGCTCAAGCTGAGCGTTGGGTTCAACGCCAAGTCTGGGCAGGCGGACATCTCTAGCGTCCTCGTCAACTCCCTGGGTCTCGAGTTACCGAGACGCTTCCAGGCGTCGTTCTTCGAAGTCGTGCAACGCGCCGCTCGTGATGCAGGCGGTGAGATCTCGGTCGGCGCGCTGACGGATCTCTTCCGAGAGACATACTCTTATGACAATGCTGGCGCGGCCAAGCCGGCACTTTCCTTGCCGACGTTCAAGATGGAGCACGTCGGTGACGGCAGCCGCCGCGTCATCACTGGGGAGGTCTCTTTCTACGGCAAAGTCGAGAAGATCAGCGGAGAGGGGAATGGGCCCCTATCGGCACTCCTCGCGGCGTTGCATGCGCACATCCAGGGCGAGCTCAGTCTGCGAGAGTACTCAGAGCACTCTCTTGGAGAGGGTGTTGATGTGGTTGCTGCGTCGTACGTCGAACTGATCTACGAGCTGCCGGGACAGAAGAAGCGCAGCGCATGGGGTGTTGCTGCTGATGCCGATATCACTGCTTCTGGATTAAGGGCGGTGCTCGGCGCCGCCAGCAGGTTGGAGGTGGTCAGGAGAGGAAACTAACTGCACTGAGAGCGGCATGTACATATATACAACGTTGTAAAAAAATCTGATGGTATCAGTGTTTGGGCCCAACGTGTAGAACACGTGATCGTTCTACCCTTTCAATCAACAGCCATGCCGGTATTTTCGGACTCGGACAGCGACGCGGGTAACGACGCGCAGGAGGAGCAATATGACGACCAACTCTTTGTGAAAGACGGCCAACCGCTCAAGTTCTATCTCCATAGCAGTATCAAGTTCGCTGGTGCCAGAACCGCCCTGCAGGTCAAAATCGAAGTACGCAGTTCCTTACCTGTGCTTTCTCTCGTTCTAACTGAATTCAGAGCTACGGAGGTGTTATTATTGACAAAGACGCGGGGTCCAATGTCATTCTCGTCGACCCCAACAGCCCGAAGGGGGTGGATGCCATCCGGCACGCGTACAAGACGCACTCCAACCCGCTTCTGAAAGGAGTCTATGTGGAGCCCACGAGCTGGGTCAAGAATTGTGTGCGCAACAAGAAATACTCGCATACCTTTGTCCAGAAGCGCATGGGTGGCCAAGGAGGCAATAATAGAACGTGCGTTTGGCTGCCGTCTCTTTTTGCCCTTGGCGATTAACCCCATCTATCTTGCAGCCGAGTTCCATTCTCGTATGAGGATGATCAACATCTCATCCATTATCTTGCGACTCTGATTCCCAAAAAAGAGGAGGGTGGCCGCAACGGGAATGAAATTTATAAACGCTTGATGATCAACGCAAGTTCGCTGGATGCATTCTATCACTTGAGAGGCTCATCTTCGAATTCAGGCCGAAGTGCTCCCGGAGGAGTACAACTGGGCCCATCGCCATACCTGGCACAGCTGGCGGGAACGCTATAAAACCAGACAAGATTATTTCGATCCTCGTATAACGAAAGCTGCCAAGAAGATAGACCCTCTGCCCCATCAAAGGTATGTGCTCTCACGGAGGGTCCCACGAGGTTCGCGCCGCGCAAAACGAGGAACGGGAAGCGACGATGATAGCTTCGAAGAAGAGGAGGAAGAAGAGGAGGAAGAGGAAGAAGAGGAAGAAGAGCAACAGCAACAGGAAAAGGGCGACGGGGATTCCCGAAAACGTAGTGTAAGTGACACGTCTCGAGCCAATGCGAAGAGACCGCGAACAAGTCCTTCTCCTGCACCGATGGCCGAAGATAAGGAAGCGGCGCCTTCTGACGAGTACGAGTTTACTCTGTTAACCCGCCTCATTCACCAGGATTTACCTTGATTTCTTTCAGTGACGCTGTTATTTCTGACGGTAGCCTGTTTGGATCGCTTCCTAGAGTGCACTCGCCCAGTCAGCGGCCGCGCAGCACCCAGGCTACTGTCGTCGGGACTACCGTACCCCTAGCTGACCCTTCAATGGACACCGAACCTACAAATGTTCAGCAAGCCCCTTCTCCTCCAAGACAACCAACCCCTCCACAACCCACTCGTAGCAAGAAACGAGGTGCTCGTCCTGCTATTCCACGCTCAGTGGCTGCGGCAATGCGTATCTCTTCAGATACAGAAGAAGTCGACCCCCCCGTCGCAGCACGCGGGCGCGGTCTCAGCCCTTGGAACAGCTCGTTGATAATGTCGACGCGATTATGCGCAAGGGGAGACAAGAGAGGAAAGCCCTTGCACCTGTACAAGAACAGTCAGAACACGTATCATCTCGAACTATGGAGTCGCAGGAGGTCGAAGATTTGTTAGTTTTCGACGGGGCATCGGAGGAAGCTAATGCACCTGATGATGAAGACCTCATGCCTCCACCTCGCGAAAGTCGACGTCAAGTGTCGGGTCACCACTCCACCGAGCTTGATACGGACGAGCGCCAGGTCGCTTTTTCGCCAGTCGCGCGCTCAGCTGTAGCGAGTCTTTCCGGGAAACAACAGTTGGAAAATGTGCGCCGAAGCATTGGCCTGCCGCCACAGAGCCTGTTCCGCAATGTTCAGAACCCGTCGCCTGACAATGCCTCTCGCACGGCGTCTGTCGACCAGCAGAGTCTGTTGTACAGCCCGGCGTCACGTAAAGCGTCGGGCTCAAGTACGGAGTCGTTCCCCTTCCTGGCACTCGCGCGAGAAGCAAGAAGCAGGACATCAAAGCTA
Organism: Panellus pusillus; assembly: GCA_013387415.1. Lineage (NCBI taxonomy): Eukaryota > Fungi > Basidiomycota > Agaricomycetes > Agaricales > Mycenaceae > Panellus > Panellus pusillus. The sequence continues at coordinate 11,732 of QVIE01001515.1, read as the reverse complement.
ATGAGAAACGCACGCCGTATAGGCCGCCGCAGGGCACGCGTGCTGCGGAGTATGCTCCTCCCTAGTCATTTATTCGTAAATACTTATTTCTTGGAACCATTTGTGTACTCTTGTACTCGGGTAGGATACTTCACATGCACGCCTAGCTTTGACGAAAGATCCTGGTCACCACTGTTCATTCTAAGCTCAAAAAACTGATCTGTGCCATGGCCTGTCCCACGGCCAAGTGATGCACCGCCAGACCGCGGGTCCGCGACACGCGCCGTGATTACCGCATTGGGATCCCTTTGCGCGTACGCAACTTGGGGTGTTGTCGAGTCTTGACTCTCATCACCACTCATGTCCAACTCACCGAGCCAATCTCCCCGCCGGACGTCTGGGTCCCGCTCGTTTCATGCGTCCCAGTCATTCCAGGGTGCTTCAAGTTCTCGGCCATTCCTCAATATGCTGAACCCCATGGCGAAACAGTATCAGGGCTACAGCCAAGCGAACCGGTCGCTTCTTGAAGAGGACGAGTCGAGGAGCAGTGATGGGGAGGACGCGCGTGTCGAAGAGGGGCGCGGCCGGAGCACAATCTTCCGCAACAGCACCACGGAGGATATCCCACTCTACAAGTCGCGAACACACGCTCAGCACCGTGTCTCCTGGGATGCCCCGCTCTCCATCCAAATATTCAGCGCGAAGACGCCCTCCATGAGCAGGAGGTCTCGGATGACGAGGTGCCGCAGAGTTTCATGATCGAAACGGCGGCGTCGAAGAAACCCTCGTTCAAGGGGAAATCCAAAGCAAGAGCCGCGTCGGGGTCGGACAGTGGACGCTCCCAGCCACTCCATTCCGTCGCTGGGCGGAAGCTGCCGCCTGCTCTGCCTACTCACACGACGCCGCCTTCGCAGACGACATCGAGTTCTCCGCTGCCTGGATCCCGTGCTACGACTGCTGACGACTCTCGCGACCACGATCGACCCTCAAAGCAGATGCGTGGGCTTGACGCCTACGAGCGCGCGCTGTGGAACTGGGTCAATGTGTATAATCTGGATGCATTCTTGCAAGAGGTGTACTATTATTACGAAGGAAAGGGCATATATAGCATCGCGCTTGCGCGCGGGCTGAATCTCCTGTAAGTTGCGTCTCTTTATCCAGTATAGCTGTTTATAATTATTCACAGAACAGTCGGCTTCGTCATTGGCTTTTCTACATTCTTGTTGGGTTGCGTCGACTACTCCCGCATACGACATGAGAACTCCATGAAGCTGTCGGACGTGGTTGTCGACAGATGTGTTTCCAGGTCAGTCCATCACGCACTTGATTATCCCGTACGATGCGTTTATAATATCGTAGATTTTCTGGTTTCACTCTCCTCTTCTTCATTCTGTTCTTAACATTCTATGTGTGGCAAATTGTCGCATTCGCTCTTGGCGTCTCCCGTCTCGTAGACATGTACAACTTCTTCACGCACCTCCTCAAGATACCCGACGCTGATATACAAACGATCTCATGGCCCGAAATCGTCCGCAGAATTGGTGCGATTCGGGAAGATAATCCACTGACCGCGCTGTCGAGCAAGGTTCCCAAGACCAGCGACACCACGACGGCGAAATTAGACGCCCACGACATCGCTAACAGAATTCTACGGCAAGAGAACTACCTGATTGCTTTGTTCAACAAGGATCTGCTGGATTTACGTGTCCCAATGCCCACTGTTTTGAAACGGTTCATCGTTGAAGAAGGGGGAAAGGGCAAATTCTCACTCGCGCGTTGGAGTGGAATCTCCGGTTTTGTTTGATGGAATACCTTTTCGACCAACATGGGCGGGTTAGGAAAGTATTCCTCAAGTCTAAAAATCGGCCAGTCTTGATACAAGGGTGAGTCTTATCCACATTGCACTGTCTAACTTCCAACCGCGCTCCAGATTGAGACGGCGCTTCATCTTCATGGGTATTCTTAACGCCGCGTTCGCGCCTTTCATTGTATTGTACCTCCTCATGTACTCTTTCTTCCGATATTTTGAGGTTTGTCGTCGTCGTTCGTCGCACCCAACCGTTGTTCAATGCTTGGTAGGAGTACCACAAGGATCCCTCCACTATTGGCGGTCGACGGTACACTTCGTATGCTCAGTGGAAATTTCGCGAGTTCAATGAACTGCCGCACTTGTTCACGCGTCGACTCGATGAAAGCCATCCGTACGCGAACATGTATATCGGTCAGTTTCCCAATGAAAATATGACCTTGATCATGCGGTTCGTACTCGTTCATTTACAGCTTTTTTCGTGGACTCAATTTCTCCCAGGTTCATCGCCTTTGTCTCTGGCTCGTTTGTTGCCGTTTTATTCCTCGCCACCGTTCTAGACCCAGACATCTTCGTGCACTTTGAGATCACACCCCACCGGACTGTCCTGTTTTACCTCGGAGTCTTCGGATCCGTCCTGGCCGTTGCTCGTGGGATGATTCCTGAAGAAAACCGTGTTTTTGACCCCGAGCTACTAATGACGGAGGTCGTCACTTACACGCACTACATGCCGGATGAGTGGAAGGGCGAACTGCACAGCAAACGGGTAGATTACTGCGTATATCGACCGATTGCTGCTAATGGCATTTTTATAGATCCACACGGAGTTCGGGCGGCTCTTTGCGATGAAGGTCTCGATTTTCGTGGAAGAATTGGTGTCGGTGGTGACAACACCCTTTGTTCTATGGTTTTCACTGCCGGATTGCGCCCCTGCAATCATCGACTTTTTCCGTGAATTTACAGTCCACGTCGACGGGCGCGGCTACGTGTGCAGCTTCGCCGAATTCAACTTCGAAAGGCATGGGAATGTCAAGGTGGGTGCCATGCTTCTTCTTTGTTTCTCTTGCTTAACCCTTCATAGTTCGGCGCCCCTGTCCGTATACTTGACAAGCGCATGATCTCGAACGAGGGCAAAATGGAAAAGAGTTTCCTCAACTTCAAGGCGGCAAATCCGGACTGGAACCCGACCGACCCCTCCGGCTCGTTGTACCTCAGTCGAATGGCGGATCTGAGCACGTCGCACCACCAGGCTCGATCCTGCGGCGCCGTGGCGCGCCGTTACCGGAACTGTCAACGCCCGATTCGCAGATAGATGGTACACCAAACGATCGAGCTCAGGAGTACGATCGGGCGCTGAGGCAGAGCCAGTACGCGGCGACCCGGCGCCGCGGTCTCGGTGGCAGCGTTCTGGGGATGTCGGCGCTTGTGGGACCTGGGGCATCGTCATTGTTCCATGGAGGGCTGGACACGGCACAGACGACGGTGCTTGGAGATTCGCAAGGCAGCGTGCCGGTGTTACAGGTCCCTCCTGGACGCGCAAGCGGAGGAGATATCATGGAAGAGGACATGTCGGCGGATGGGGGCGTTGGGAGCGGGCTAGGGGAGTCTTATGTAGACGGGAGGCAAGCGCTGGCGCGGGGGAGTCGAGGAGCGGATGGCGAGGTAGATGGAGAGGAGGAGGATGGGTTGGAAGATGGAGGCGTTCTGGGCCTCCTGGCACAAATATACGGTCGGAGGGAAGGACCTGCCCGAGTCATGTAATTCGCTGCTCCGTGACCCACTAGAAGCGACTGTAATTAATCCTGACCTACATCCTCAATATGTATCATCCAATCGCGCAACCTCACAAGCTGGCCCTCAAGAGGGTTCAAACTCCTCGCATTTCAGGATATCGACATTCAGTGCAACTACAACTCAATTGCTGGGCATCTTAGTTGCTTGGTAGAGCTTGCACCGTCAACCGATTCTCTCTCTCCGTCGCAACCTGATTGCAAACCTTGGCTACCTCCCTGAAATGATACAAAATAAGAATTACATTTCTGTTCTCTTCAAGCATCAGGGACGACCGCTGTGCATTCAATCTCAAAACTATTTCCGTCCGTTATTGTAAGCAAATTTCGAGCAGGAATACAATACACGTGCCTAGCTCCCAAGGGGAGAGCCGCGACTGCCACACAGGTTCGTGCCGGCATGTTATCCTTGTCGAAGAATTCGGCATAAACTTCGTTCATGGCCTGGAAAATCATTTTAGCACTGACCGAGAGGTGTCGAGGACGTTCGTAACCTTGAACTCTGCCATATCCGTTAGATATATGTTGGCCTTGACGATGTGCTCCAGTCCCGAGCCCGCTGCAGTCAACACAACGGACAGATTCTCCAGAGCCCGTCGCTACTAGATCAATGTTCATTTCTTGCTGAAGGAAGCACTCCGTTGAAAGCCACTGACGGTTTGGGCTTGAATGCCGCCTTCAACCACGGTGAAGTCATTCGTACATCCGATATTCCCGGAGCAGTATACGATGCCTTTGGCCACAGTAGCCTGTGCTATTTTTAGATGAATGAATGAACGGCTTCGGGCTCGTCGAGCACGATAAACTCACAAAAGACAGGCATCGGAGGAATGGCGTCCTTGGCGAACACAATCCTTTTGGACATGCCAGTAGATGGCGGCTCTATGTAGCTGATTCATCTTTGGCAACACAGTTACACAATGTGTTGGCCGCAAGGCCACCTATTCTTCCCGCAGCCGTCATGGACGTAATGCGGGTGCGTTGAACTGACGAGTGTAAGCGACAGCTAGCCTGACGATGTCGTTGTCCAGCATATAGACCAAGCCCTCCCAAAACTTAGACCCCATCTTCCAGTTTTTCTGGGTTCTTTCGCTCTGTTCAACGCTGTTCATTTCCTCATCGTACCCACCATTGCCCGGGTTGTGTTCCCGGAGAAGTGGAAAGCTCTGAACGCTCGTACACGGCAGAATTGGGCCACACATGTCTGTTCGCAGCTCCACGCGTGTATTATAATTCCTCTGGCCATCCGTTGCCTCTCATTGCCAGAGTTGGATGCCGATCGTGCTTTCGGTTGGCATGAACGCAGTGGAACGGTGCAGGCCGTGGCGTGTGGGTAAGTAGTCCCGTGCTTGCTCTGCGCCCTGCTCTGAACGTTGTTCGAGGTACTTCTTGTATGATTGCTTTGACGAAATCATCAAGTATGAGACTCCGGGCTTTGTTGCGCACGGAGTCGCCTGTTTTGCCATCTACTTCCTTTCTTTTGTGAGTTTCTCCCAGCGTTTGCGCCTCGAAATTGATCTGTGCCCGACAGAAACCGTTCCTAGCATATTACGCCTCACGATGCCTGCTTTGGGAAGCGTATGACCCGTCCGTGGCTTTCAAGTGTGCATCATACTCAACCTACATCTAGGAGCACATTCTTCCTGAACATTCACTGGTATTTTGTCGCCCTCCCTAGCACCGCGGCAGCTCACCATTCCGAAGGATACTCGACAAAGTCAATCTCACTGGCAGTATCTACCAAGTTGTCAATGGCGTTTTTTTGACCGCGACTTTCTTCTCCGTACGCATCGTCTATGGCGGTTACACTGTGCGTCTCGGAATTGCACTCCATTTCATTGTCTCAACGTTCTGCTACAGTCGTACCAATTCTTCCTGACACTGTACAACGGCCGGGACGTCATACCACCCTCTGCGCTCCTCATCACAGGAGTTGGAAACATGATTCTACAAGGCCTGAATTGGTTTTGGTGCGCTCACGTGCCAGTCGCTATTTACGCACATATCTGACCCGCGCGCAGGTTCACCCAGATGATTGCGGCCTTGAAAAAGAGATTCGTCCCGAAAAAGCCAAAAGAGGTCGCTGCGAACGACCGCAAGACGAAAAGCGAGTAAGTGGACGGCAGGGAGGATTTTGCTGGGATTGTAATAAGTGTTGTTTTGAAAAGTTGAACTAGATAACCTTTTAGACGTGCTTCCTGCTCTATCGAGTTCTGCAGAACACTTGTGAACAGGTCAAAGACTCCCTCCACGGTCATCTGGGTAATTTTCCGAGTAGTGTCACGGTCAATTCCCACAATCACTCTGGGCCCCACTTCATCTCAGGCACACGAAGTTCTCGGATGTTCAATGCCTCCATTAAGCTTCTCACAAAATTGACATCTGCAGCTGATAAAAACAATCCAGTCGTCAAAATAAGAACACGAGAACAACGGAACACGCGCTGCGGTTGAAATCTCGACTCTTGCTTCTTTGCTCTGGCCAGAGGACCCAAGCGACTTCTTTACATTCATCGTGTCAACGTCCGGTTTGTCGACACCCGGCTCATGTGCACGGTCTGTCTGGAAGACTTGATGGGGTTCTGCATTTGTTTAAAAGGCGAACAAGAATCAGATAAGACCTCTCCAGTCTGAGTCTCACTCCTATCTGTAACATGTCGGCTACCGAGTCTCTACTGCAGGTCGCCCCCATCGAGCACGCCCCGCGTGCCTACCAGGCATATCCTGGATCGCTGTATATTCTTCCCACTGACGACTTGGAACGACAAAGGCGAGTGCGTCGTTGCAAGCGAAATATGTCCTCAGTCTGAAGAGGTAACAGGCTCCTGGTCCAGCACAACACCTTGAAGCGCCTCTTTGACAACAAGATCCTTTACGCACCTGTTGCTCTGAATGAAACCGACAAGGTTCTAGAGAGCGCGACGGGCCCTGGTAGGTCTTTCTCTCAAGATAAACACGGGTTTTGACGTGTAGTAGGCTTCTGGTTGATGGATCTTGCCGATTCCGTCAACGCATCCGTGCCCATGGTCGGGATCGACATCGAATCCCGCCTTTTCCCTGATCCGCCGCCAAAGAACACCGAATTCCGCATCCAATCAGTCACGAGGCTCCCCGCAGAATGGACCAACACATTCTCACTGGTGCATCAGCGGCTTCTCATGCTCGCACTCCAGACGCACGAGTGGCCGGCGGCCTTGGGCGAAATCTTCCGTGTGCTCCGCCCGGCGGGTGGGTTCAGATAGCAGAATACACCCCGTGGGCGGGCGAGTACCCAGGGCAGCCGTGCATGACGAAACTGGTCGCGTTGTACCGCCGCGTCTCGGAAGCGCGCAATCTGTATTGCGACTGCGCAGATGAGATGGTTGATATGCTCAAACAAGCTGGATTCGTTGACATCCAGACAGAGGCGCGGATGCAGCTCATAGGAAAGATGCATGGGGAGCCTGGAGTTGCCAGTAGCATGACTCACCGTGGAGTGCTCAAGGGTATCAAGACGCCTGTCCTTCAAGCAGGAGGATACGGCATCGTTACCTCGGAAGCCGAGTATGACGAGCTTTTGGAAGGGCTCGAAACGGAGTGGGACTCGCCTCCCGGTGCAGAGAAGGAGTTCATTATATTTTGGGCGAGGAAACCTCTGGCTTAGGATCAACATCAAGAGTATGTATTGCATGTTGTTGCTTGGACTGGTCTTCTGAGTGTGGAAAGATTTCAGGAATAGAGTGTGATCCATGTTGGGGGTACGCATAACAATGTAATTTTTCTTGACCTTTGGGCAGGGCAGCAAAAGAAAGCTGAGGCACAAGGAAGGCCAGTGGTAGTAGTAGGCTTCTTTGTGTCTCAGCAAGTTTCTTTCGCACATATGCCAAAAGGTCAAGAAAGATTAGATTGTTCCAGCTTGTCATTGCCGATGTCCTATGGCTTGCAGTTGCTTCAGAGCAGCAGGCAACATATATATTTGAGTCTCTTTGAGCCTGGGTGCCCCTAGGCGCTGTACTACCGCGAGCCCGTCACCGTCAGATTCGTTCAAATCCTCCGCAGCGACGTCCTGCGGGCCGTGATCAGCGAGCGCCACCAACACCCGTCGCGCTCGTCTTCGCCATTGTCGGCTTCGTCTTGCACTTCTTCTTGAAATAGAGTGCCAGTGGCGGTGGCGGTGGCAGTGTCGATGTTCGCGATAGGCCCTATTACTACTTAATACGTTCAACACGCTGCAAAAAAGCGCTGACCATTACGTTTTTTTAGTAACCAGCTGGCCTGCGTGCACATTATATGGGCGCTCCGTCTCAGGTATTAAAGTGCAGGGTGACGCGTGCGAGGGCTAGTTGCGCTGCATCACCATCATGCCACGGTTTCCCTCCTTCAACAAGTGGTTAGCAAGACGGCGGGGAATATCCACATCAGAGGGGGGTTACTACTATCACGAATTCCTTGTCTTCAGTGTCCGCAAGAAAAGTTCGGACACTACACAGCGCTGGTGTATCACCCACCGAAGGAAGTCTATCGCATCGTCGTGTGTCGGTTCGGACGCCTGGCGAAAGAAATTGCGGACGCGGAATTGTTGGGGGAGATCCGTATGCGCAGACCGTATGCGTGGGACAAAGTGGAGGAAGCCATGCAGCCATTGACCAGCCTATGCGGCGACGGAGAGCGTTTGTTTATGGAGTTGAGAGGACGAAAGCAGGACCCACAGGAACGGATATGGTGCCAGTTGCAGTGTACCTGGTGAAGGTCAAGAGCAACCGCGAGAAACTACTCTTCGACGAAGAGGACGGCACGCTGCCACCTGGTTATTTGACGTGAGCATGCATTCATAATGTGCGGGAGTGGACCTTGAATTTCGAGACAGGCATTATGTCGGCAACGTTTGAAAGGTCAAGAGCTGGAGGACATGTTAGCGGCTGTATGGGCTAGTCAGTGTTGCCCAAGCCTAAGATTCAGATGCACGTAAATGTTGATACAATAGAAACACATGGTATGCGTATGCCGAGGTATTGCGGTAAGTACAAAATGCTTGCATTCAGAGTCAGTAAGAAAAATCACATCAGCTTCGCCTCCCTCTTCGCCTGCTGGACCTGGGCAAGGCGCTGACTGCGCAGCGTCATATGTGTGCCGGTCGTCGTCTTCTTGGGCGCCGGTGCGGGAGCGGTAGCGGGGAGGATGGAGGACTGCGAGAGGGAGATGCGGGTGTCGTCCGAGGCGAATCCTGGGATACGGATGTTGTGATTTCGCTCTGTGGGACGGTGTGAGCGCAGGGATGACCGAATCAGAAGATGAAACGAACCGAGGTGCAGCTGCAGGTCGCGCACTTCGAGGGTTTCGCCGCCCCGGTGCTTGGCCAGGCGGCACGAGAAGTTAGTCACCGAGTCGATGAACTCGTCGGCGATGGAGAGGAGGAGATCCTCGACCTCGGGTTCGATCTTGACGTTCGGGTCGACGCTCGCGACGAGGTCGTGGATGGTGCGCCGCATGCTGAGGTCGCCCGGCGCGTTTTTGCGGGGCTGGGTGCGGTGGTCGGGGTGAAGCTGAGTGGCAGCGGCTCTCCCGCGCGATCTGTGCCGGCGTGCCCGAGATGCGACCCGTGGCGTTCCCACCTGTGAGCGACGGGCGCACGGGGCCCCATGGGACAGGCCCTGGGTTGGCTGTATTCAGCGACTGACTGATGGGATACGCGGAGGCGTCGTTGGCGGCAGAAAACAAGAAAGGGCTCTCGTCGACGCTGGATTTGAAGCCGGGTGGCTGCCGCTCGGCTGCGGCGGCGCAGGCGCGTTCGGCTGCTGCTGTTTTGCGGCGGCGTTCTTGCGCGCCTGTTCCATCTGGATTGTCTGCAGCTTCTTGTACATCTCTGCATGGGTCATCCCGCCCTGCCGCATGATCTCCTCGAGTTTCTGGGAGAGCGCGCCCTCCTTGGCCTTGTCTCCGGAGGACATGAGCGTGATAAACTCGGCCAGCAATTCCTGGCTGTTCTGTGGGTCCGACGACATGATGTTGTTTGCGCCAAACAAACAACTTTCCCTTTTTTCATCCATGGACGTCTCCGCCATCATTGCCTCCAATGCGGCGAAATAGTGCGCCCCAGTCTGCTCGCTGCCCCAATGCTCACACGCAGCCCAGCCAGTCCATAGCCGTCGAAAAGAGACCCCGCTCGTCGTCGATGCCGCCCTGCTCACCGTCTCTGACCACAACCCAATCGACGAAGAGAGCTACAGGTGCGTTCATCCATTTACAACGTCTTTCCTCGATCCAACAAAAAAAAAAAAGCGCAAACCTCGAAGACCACCTCCAAACTCTCGCGCGGGACGGCGTCCAAGCGCTCTTCGCCGCCCTCTTCGCCCTCCCGACCCACCGCTCCGACGACGGCCCCTTGCGCAGCTGCCCCCGCCCACGACGCCCCTTCCCCGCGCCAAGCCGCTCCCAAGCCGAAGCCGCCGACCAAGTGGGAGCAGTTCGCCGCCGCCAAGGCATCCAGCACAAGACGCGCGACAAGCGCGAGTGGGACGAGGAGCGCCAGGAGTGGGTCAACCGCTGGGGACGCGACGGGAAGAACAAGCAAAAGAGGAGCAGTGGATCACGGAGGTGCCGCTCAACGCTGGTGTGTGCTCCTCGCATCTCTCGTTTCTGTTTGTGCATCTTACGGGTGTGGTGTGCAGATGCGGACTACGACCCGCGGAAAGTCGCGCGGGACGAACGCAAAGCGCGCGTCGCGAAAAACACAAAACAGCAAGAAGCTAACGTCGCGCGCGCACAGGGTGCGCAGGGCTCTCAATCCCGTAAGCACGACATCGAGCGCACCGTGGCTTCCGCGCGCATCAGCACCGCGAGCATGGGGAAATTCGACAAGAAGCTCGACGGCGAGAAGAAGCTGCGCGGCGTCAAGCGCAAGTTCGATCCGACCGAAAAGCCGATAGAGGAGGAGAAGAGTGCGAGCCTGGCGTTGCTGTCGCGGATGGGCAGCGACGCGAAGAAGACGAGGCGAGAGCGGGAGCCGCGCCGGGAGGGTGTGGTCAATGTGCGCAAGGCTGTGCGGTTTGCGAGCAAGGCCGGGGGGGCGTGGCGCTGGGAGCGGCGTCGGCGTCAAGGGGCGGCAGAGGCGGCCGAGGCGGGAAGCTCAAGCGGGGCAAACGGTAGCAATAAAATCGCATTTTTCGGTCGCTAGCGTTTGTTTCGTATCTTCACTTTTGCACTTCTGCTGCCTCTCCCTTTGCCTACTGGTCAGAGAACTCAAACTCACTCTCCATCAAATCCTGGTCCTGTCAACTATTGTATACACGGATTGCCTGTTACACATTAGATCTAATGATGTACTTGTATTCAACTCGTTCTTGTCCTTGCACGCAAACTCATCTCTTCCTACGCCGCCTTCAACGACTCGGGCCAATTGTCCTGGAAGACATATGCCTCCTCCGTCGGGGGCGTGATCTTGGCCAGCTTGCCGAGCTGCTCGTCTGCAAGCAACCACATATCAGTCTGCGAATTTGATGGATACCGAGTCGCTCACATATAGGATCGCTCGCGGAATGCGTAAAGTGCTTCAAAGCCCACTTGGTGCCCTTCTCACTCCTCCTTCCGCATCTGCCGCTGCTCGTTCTGTGCAGACGTACTACGTCAGCATTCCGAAAGAAAACAGACAGAGGTTGCAGCAGGCACGCACCTCGATCCGCGTCTTGTCCTTCTGGCCGTATCGAAATCACTCTCCGGATGCCCTTCGCAACGACCTTCCACAGTTCCCTCGTCTCCATCGGGCCCATCTCGCCCCGGCTCCCCGCCGACAGCTTGCACCTCCTCCTTCGGCGACGACACATCGTAACTGCCCACTACCCCCCGACACGTAGTGGCTGTTCGTGTTCCACTGCCCTCGATCACGATCTCTTTGTGCGCGCCGCCCATGCCGGGCTGCGGGGCTCAGCGTGGCCTTGAAGGAGTGCGACTTGCCCGAAAAGTAGCCTTTCCCTTTGTACTCCACCACCCCCACGAAGCCCCGCCGCGACGACGTACGAGTGCTCCGTGAGCTCGATGAACGGCGAACCGTACCACAGGCCGTCGATGCGCAGCCGCGGGAGCGTGAGGAGGTACTGCTCCGCCCCGCCAGAGGGCAGCTGACGTCAGGACGGCGTGCCCGATCTGCTTGACGATATGGAGCCCGTGCTGAAGCTCGTCTTT
>QVIE01003205.1:0-14504 GCA_013387415.1 Panellus pusillus | reverse complement strand
GCATCATTGCCTAATTTGGACATGATTGTCAGTAATTGTCAGTTAGTTTTCGCTGCACTGAAATAACTAAGTGTCAGTCAGATTCTGACTGTCATTCTGACAGTTACTGACCACTGACACGAACTGTCACCGGACCTAGTGTTGTTCTTTTTCTGTATGTGTTGTTCTTTCAAAATGTGTGTGTGTACTTCGTATTGTACATCCTCCTCTTCGCATGCACGCCCGTCTCTTTCGTTTCGACTCTGCCGTTGATACGACTGCTAAATAAACAGGCGTGTAATCTTGCATTTTTGCAATTTTGGTGCGCACACCAATGCCTCTATCTGGTGATATACAAATTAGGGTCAGAGTCGAGCTCCGAGCTGCTGATCGAGTGTTAATGATGCATATACGAGCGGGAATTCGGCAGTATGGTAAATACTTGGCTGTTCTACCAAATGGCAGTCGGTATACCAACTCGAAAGGGTTCCGAGGAACGAAATGCTAGGCACCATACCCAGGAGATATACCCATACCAAAAGACCATTGCACGAACATATTCCGAGGAAGACCTTGTTCAAGATTTCTTACTAGGAAATGATTGTTTCGAGAAATATGCATATTGCAGACTTCCGAGGAACTATAAATAGCGCGTCTAGAAGGAACAGTGGTTCCGAGGAACTGGAAAACATGGAGAATACTATTTTTGGGTAATGCCCAGCTCACAGAGAGGAAAGAATGGCTTTCCTCGGAATCGAACTCAGGCCCGAGGAACACCTCTGGCGCCGCGCATACACGCGTACCCGGCAGCGAACCCTCGCGCCCTGGCTCCACAATTGAGGCCAGAAAAGGTATAATGAAAGGCACAGAGCGGAAAGATCGAACCAATAGGCAGAGAGAGAGCAGGACGCGCGTCCGGCAGCTCCCTCGGAAGGGTTCTTGGCAGTCCCTCAGGATAATCTGGCTGACTGTCCGACCCAAAAACAGGCATATTAACGCGCGGGGCATCGGAGAAATAAACACCACCACTCAATTATTACTGTAGAATATTTACTCATCACTCTTGTAAAAATGTATATAAACCCACCAGAAACGGAGGAACAGTATCATATCGAACCCCCCACTTGCCCAGACCTCGGTCCAAGCTAGTAAAACGGTTGCGGTGTGGTCTGTGACCCGCGGAGATTTGTTACTAGGGTTGGACACGGGTATACCCGCAGGCATTCCAGGACCAACCCGCACCCGTACCCGCAGATACCGCACACCCGCACGGGTCGGGTCAAAAACCCGTACGGGTGACCCGCGAGTACAAACAGACCCGCGGGTTGTCAAACCCGTGTACCCGACCCGCGGTTCATTGACACAGTACTAGCCAAATCAGCAAAGATTTTCGTTTAAAATGATACAGAGTGTAGCTAATTGATCTCCACAATCTGGACGTCGCTTTCATTGTCATCATCTGACTCTACGCGCTTGCGCTTTTTCCCTGGAGTGCAAACTTCCACGAGATCCTTGATGTGAAGAAGACCTTGACGGCCCCACGAGCCGAGGCAGAGGTTCTGCCGGAAAGATGCTGCCGACATGCGGTTGCGGGTAAAGTGGAGCAATTGGCGGCCTTGCGAAAAAACGCGTTCGACAGCCACAGAGGTCGCTAAAAATTGTGAGCAAGATCGACGTCCACAAAGTTGAAAACAAACCGGGAACACTCAAATAATCCAGAGCAAGCTCTGACAAAACTGGATAAGCTCGGCGATGGTCCCACCACCAGTTCAAAGGGTCAGTTGTGAGCATGCGCGGGGCAGCGAGATAGTCCGAGAACTCGTCCCGAGCTTCTTCATCAATCGCGCCGAGATTGTGAAACGCATGAAAGCTGAAGGTGCGCACAACAGTGTCAGCAGCAACGTCAACGGGCTATGATTAAACAGTGTTAACGACAAGATCTGTCAGGGTGAAAATCAGACGTACGGCAGGATCAGGTCCGGGGCCTTTGGCCGAGGCAACGTGCTTGGCACGAGCAGAATATCTGCTACGGATGCGCCTCTCAAGGTCGGAGATCCAGGTCGGGTCAAAGTGGTTGGAACGGAAATACTCAAGTTTCGAACTGGGATGAAATACTGTGACGCAAGTTCAACTGCCGTTGCATCGGATAATGAATCAAAGACACACCGGTGGCAAAAGCATAGACATCGGACATCTCCGTCTTCACATAATACCGTCGCAGAGTGGCGCGACCAAGTGAAATGGCATGGATGACAGCTGGCCGGAGTTCGCGGTAGCTAGGAGCACTGGGATCGACTTGCGCTCCGAGAACGCTGTCAATAGCATCCATAGATGAGACAACGTTAGAGATGGTGCTGCATGAGTCGCTAGAGAAGAACAAGGTTGCGTCCTTGAAGATCTGCGGCAGAGCATGAGCCTTGAGTGCGACAAACGTGAAACCAGTGACACGCGCCTTCAAAACGTGTACAAGATCGTCTATTATCACCCACTCGTCGTCATCCATCTCGAATCGCCGGAGACCGTGGGTCTTGTCGCTTGTGATTGCATCGATGACCTCCCGGTAGTTCTGCGCAAAGAGTAGCATATCGTACGTCGAGTTCCACCGTGTTTGAACATCACGAGGAATTATACGAGCCTTCCGTTTGTGGGCGACACAGAGAGCGCGCCATGCAGGAAGTAAGATGGTGGTAGAGTGGATGATGGTGAAAGAAAGCTTGCGGATCTAGCCAAAGTGAGATTAGACAGTGGGATGAATCAAACGGAATGTAACTTAGAAACACACTTTATCAAGAGTCTTTTTAACTACACGTGTGTCCTCATTGAAATTCTCGCACCGAGTTTCTGCCCACTCGGCTCGCTCATCGATCTCAACCTCGTTGTCATCCTGCAACTCGTCGTCCATTCTGTCATCGTCCAAACTATCGTGGAGGGAATCAGCGTCGGAGGCGGAGGGTAAGTCTGGCATGGCTTCAGTGTCAGCATCATTGCCGTCACCGCTGTTGTCGTCTTCTTTCTTCTTCTCCGGCGCAGTGAACGGTTTGAGGATTGATTTGGCAACGAGATTGATCGTGTGGGCGAAGCACCGGACGCGATCACGAGAAGTGAATGAGTTGGTGGACTGTTGAGACATGATGGAAGTCTGGGTGTCGTTCGAAGTCGCATTGTCGCCCGTAAAGGCCAGAATCTAGTTGTATTCGGGTTTCAGACCGTGTAATAAAGAAAAAGATGCGAACTCACCCTTTTGCTCAACCCATGAGCAGCTAGCATCCGGTCAAAGGCGTGCGCAAGGTTGGCACCAGTGTGGGACTTCGGAATGGTTACTAAGTTGATGAACAAATCTGAGTGATTAATCGTAAGTTCTCACCTCGGGGACTTCGAAGATGTCGAGCAGAAAAGTGAGCGGTTTACCGTGTTGATGTAGGTGAACTGTCCACGCGACAAATGCACGATGGTTTGGTGAGGTCCAAGCATCCGTTGTGAAGCTAAGATGGCCGGGGTGATCCTGCCTTTGCATGAGCAATGCAATCGCAGATGGACTAAGGCTCTTACCCGAAGAAGGTTGTCAATCGAAGCTTTCGATTTCTCGAAGCAGGCCTCAATGTCACGCGAAACGGTGCGGCCGGATGGGAGAGATAATCCGGGTCTGCCGGCGGTCATGAGTGTACGAAAACCACGATCATCGACAAGATGGATCGGGCGCGCGCTCTCGGTGACCCATTGAACAATATTGGCGCTGGAAACAGTTCATCAATGTCAATGCGCTGAGGAGATTGAATCGACACATACCGAGCCTCCGGAGTGGTATGAGGACGATGAGTAACATTGACAGGTCGTTGGCCGGTCCGCGCGAAAGACGCAAAAATGGAACCGTCTGGATTTTTAACCGTACCACCGTTGACTGCCGCATCGACGGCATTTTGTCCAAAGCACCGAATGGCGTGCTTACGCAAGTTACTGGTGGAACCAGCATCCGCTGCACGAGTACCGTCAGGTTTGAGGTACCCACGCTTGACCAGATTGCTATGCCCTGAAATCCGATGAAGAAATGTGAGAAGAAAGTAAGGAGCGGCAATGAGGGCACTCTTACCTTTGCATCGAGCAGCGGCACACGTGAAAACGTGATAATGAGTCCCGTCGTCACCTTCAACGGCGGAAACCTCTGAGGAGAAGAAGGAATAGATCGGGGCAGTCCAGCGCTTCTTCATTTCCTCTGGGAGCACATTTAGAACGCAGTCCAGATATGAGTGTCCGGAGAATGAACTCACCGAGTTTCTCCGCTTCGGTCAACTCACGAAGCTCAGGCTGAGAGGTAAGACTTGAATGAGCATCCTCGTTTGCCGGTGGCGGAGTGGAGTTCCGGGATGTGTCACCTAGCCAAGATGAGTTGAAGCAGAGAAAAAGAGAGAGACACTCAACTGTGTCTTCCCGGAGAGTCCACCGCGTCCGGCTCCTGGAGAACAGAACCGACTTCCTCATCGCCATCGGCAATCGCTGCCTCGGCACGGGAAGTCAGCCGTTTTTTGCGTGCAGGCCGGGCTAGGTCAGAAACTTTCTTGGCAACGCTGGCCAGCGATTTGGTAGCACGACGGGCGACATTTTTGAGTTTGGTGGCGTCTTTCGAGGAACGAGCAGAGGACGAGCTTTTACCGAGAGAGGGGGCATATTCTGCTGGTGATGTTCTGCGGCCTGAAAGACGCTTTATAAGTGTTTTCAGTGATGGATAGCGGAATACATATGTATGGAGTGCAAACCGCTCATGGGGTCAGCGGATGGCGCCTCCGCGACTGTTCCTGAAGCCTAAATGGCGCTGGATCAACAGCGGCAGAGCATGGTACGCTCCAAGGTATCTGATACGCAGTCGGAAGGGGGAAAAATAGGGATAGCGGCCCAGCGGGCACCAAAGACGGGCACCAAAGACAGAGTGATATGCACGCAAACTGCTCACATATCGTACAAAAAAAGTAAGAAGAGAAGCGGGCGGCCGGGGCTTGATAGTGTGCATCATGACCATTGACTTGAAGTCCTGAGAAAGCCGCCGCACGCGCCAGGTACCGTGAATCCAGCAAGTACTCGAGAATTGGCTTGCTTGGTCTTCCAGATGTGAGACTATATTGGTAGTAGAAGCTGTTATAAGGGTTTCATTCATGTGCAGCAGCCAGTACAGGACATTTATCGAAAGCAGCGGGAGGTGGGAGCACCAAAGTGACGTGTCGTGACGTGCTTAGGTAAATGGATTTCGAGCTCGATGCTTCCGAAATCCATTTACCTAAGCCTGCCACTTGGCGCCGGAAAAATCCGAAAACCCGTGACCAACCCGCGGATTTACGGGTCGGGTACACGGTATGGCACGGGTTGAGAAATCCAGAATTCGTACCCGTACCCGCCCCACCCGGCCGGCCAAACCCGCGGGTGTACCCGCGACCCGTGTCCAACACTATTTGTTACCAAACATTTCTTAGCTAGTTACATATAAAGTGAATTTGTTGGCATAACCAAAGTGGGCGTGTTGTGTGTGTGAGTCAATCGAGGCCACCCTCAAATAAGCTTTCAAAGGTACCCGAGCTCTGGTTCAACTTGGGTCAATTGTGTGAACGGTTCGCTGTAGCACAGTTCCTCTCCGTGTTGCATCGGGGTTGTAAATTGTTACTAGGAAGTATCCTGGGTTAAACCCCGGGTGTTTCTACTGAGGTTCGCAAGGTTTCACCCCTTGGACACTTCAAAAACCTTTCCGAGGAACATACTTCCGAGGGATATAAATATAAAAAAACCAATACATTGTTCACTTGTGTACTTTGTGACCGAAATCTACCAATCCGAGGACTCTTTAGTTCGAAGTTTGATCTGATACGTTTCTAAGAAACGAAGAGTGCTTTCCGAGGAAACATTAATCTTACCTGTATACTGCAGGGTGACCCGAACTCAAATTGTTGAGACTTCTGACATACCAAGGTTCATTGGTTGTTGTGTGTGTGTGTGTGGATTGAAGGTTTTAAGTGGCAGTTGCTTTACAGTAACGTTCCGCGGAAGATCTTAAATCTATTTTAAGTTCACGCTAGTGTGTCGGAGTCGCCGTCTCACCGTAAGTAGTACCGTATCGGTTCTAACTTATTACATAAGCTTCTAGCCGGGGCTTCAAGAAGTTCTTTTGATCCAAAGGAATTGGTGTGCAGAAAGCCGCCGGCAGTTTCAAACTCAGCCGGCGGGTCTATCTGGATAGCTCAGTCATGTGCCAATACTGCTGGCTGACTGAGCAGTGAGCACACCATTCTGACGAATTACTTCTTAGAAATTGCCAAGACAGGCAAAATACCGAAATTCTGATTGGCTGCCGGCACTTTCGCAACATTCGGACTTGCCGCCGGGTTTACTCGGACTAGGTGCACGGACCATTCAGAAATTGTATAAAAAGGCGTAGTTTTATCATGTACAGGAGTAGACCATACCCGCCGTCTTCCGAAGTACTGGGAGCGGCCAATTGAAATTTGATTGAGAAAGAATACCACCGAAGCCAAATAAGAATAAGAATCAGAAAGCAAACCTCGAGTTCAATACAAGAATAAAAGTGAATTCGAAAGCCGCCGGCAGTCAGTCACCCCGCGAGTTAAATACAACCGCCGAGCATTGTGCTTGCCGCCAGTTAGAAAACACTACCTTGTACTTTCCGAAAGGATACATTCTGAAAAAGCTTTTGTGAATACTACGCTCAAACAATACATTTCCATAGCCCACTCAGGTTGCAAAGCCGCCGGGTACTACTCCAAAGGTTTATAAAAGACAACCACCGGGAACTTGAACTGCCGGGACTCTAAAAACCGAACCTTGAAAGCGCTGCCAATTCTAACTTGCCGCCGCCTGAATATTGAAGTTGGAAATATTGGAATATCATTCACGCTATTGTGATTTTGGAGGACAATACGCCTGTCCTACTACCCTGAACACACCCACGAAGCATTGATTGGAGTTGTGATTTATTTTGAGATTGAGGGATTTGTTAGCTTGAGCCTTGCTCGCTTTCAAATAGAAACTTAGTCTTCATTTGATTTCACGGCTGCACCTACGTGCACCGTTTCACCGGCTTTCCAGAGGCATTGACATCAGCACCTTTGTCAAGAAGAAGGGACACAATGTCTGTGTGGCCTCGCTCAGCAGCAGCTTGCAATGCACTCCCATTGTGGCTTCCAGAGGCATTGACATCAGCACCTTTGTCCAGAAGAAGGGACACAATGTCTGTGTTGCCTTGCTCAGCAGCAGCTTGCAAGGCGCTTCCATTGCTGCCTTTAGAGGCATTGACATCAGCACCTTTGTCCAGAAGAAGGACACAATGTCTGTGTCGCCTTGCTGAACAGCAGCTTGCAAGGCACTCCCATTGTAGCCCCCAGCTGCATTGACATCAGCACCGTTGTCCAGAAGAAGAGACACAATGTCTGTGTGGCCTTGCTGAACAGCAGCTTTCAAGATGCTCCCATAGTAGGCCCCAGCTGCATTGACATCAGCACCATTGTCCAGAAGGAGGGACACCATGTCTGTGTGGCCTTGCTCAGCAGCAGCTTGCAAGGCGCTCCTACTACTATAGTTGTCTCCAGAGGCATTCACATCAGCACCATTGTCCAGAAGGAGGGACACAATATATATGTGGCCTTTTTCAGCAGCAGCTTGCAAAGCGCTCCTACGGTAGCCCCCAACTGCATTGACATCAGCACCGTTGTCCAGAAGGAAAGACACGATATCTGTGTGGCCTTGCTCGGCAGCAGCCTGCAAGGCGCTCCGATTGTTGCCTCCTGAGGCATTGACATCAGCACCTTTGTGCAGAAGAAGAGACACAATGTCTGTGTGGCCTTGCCAAGCAGCAGCTTGCAATGCGCTCCCATTGAGACCTTCAGAGGCATTGACATCAGCACCTTTGTCCAGAAGAAGGGACACAATGTCTGTGTGGCCTCGGTTAGCAGCAGCTTGCAAGGTGCTCCCATCGGTGCCTCCAGCTGCATTCACATCAGCA
The DNA here is from genome assembly GCA_013387415.1 of Panellus pusillus. Classification (NCBI taxonomy): domain Eukaryota; kingdom Fungi; phylum Basidiomycota; class Agaricomycetes; order Agaricales; family Mycenaceae; genus Panellus; species Panellus pusillus. Next base: position 6,529 of record QVIE01003205.1, on the reverse strand, counting down.
CCTTTGTCCAGAAGGAGCGATACAATGTCTGTTTGGCCTCCCACAATAGCAGCTTGCAATGCGCTCCCATAGATGCCTCCAGCTGCATTTGCATCAGCGTTTTTGTCTAGAATGAGGGACACAATGTCTATGTGGCCTCGCTCAGCAGCAGCTTGCAAGGCGCTCCCATAGATGCCCCCAGCTGCATTCACATCAGCGTCTTTGTCTAGAAGGAGGGACACAATGTCTGTCCGGCCTTCGGCAGCAGCAACTTGCAAGGCACTTCCATTTCTGCCCCCATCTGCATTGACATCAGCACCTTTTTCCAAAAGAAGCAATAACATTTCGGTGTGGCCATAGTACGATGCCACCACAATTTCTGGGCTTTCAAGGTTCTGCCACAGTCCCAGAGACTGCTGATCCAATAAGAACCTTGTTATTTCTACCAGATTTGCAGCTGATGCAATCCACAGAGCACTAGGTCTTGATGGCCAAGGCTTATATCTCCATGGCTGTGAAACCCAAATGTGCTTTCTCCGGATTTTAGGATTCAGTACTTGTCTCCATTGAGAAGCTTGATCTAGGAATCTGAGTATCTCCTCTTGCAATTCAATTTCAGGCTGTCCAGCAGCATGTGCTAGACAGTGCTGTGAATATTCAGCGAGGGAGGGTAAGCTTTCAGATGTCCATGACTGATCCGGAAATCCTTTGAAGGCAAGGAATGTCAACAGAGTCCTTGTGATGTCTGTTTGTGCACCTCCAAACTTCTCAGAGTGGGCTTTCTCAAGGAATTCCTGTGTGGTGTAGTGCACCAGTCGCACCACTAAAGACTCCTTGTCCACCATAACAAGACCAGCACACACAGAGAGAATGGTGTCGATGTCCATGACATTGTCATCATCCAGCTGTTGTGTCTTTGGCTCAATAGCAAGTGCCGTTTGCAGCTCTGAGGCAGTCAATGATCGTTTTGCATTCATAACCCATGCCAAGGTTGAGTAGGCAATCTGCTTGTCTGCCTTATCTTGCTCCTCAATGCGTTCAATCACAATCTTGTAAGTTTCATCTAAGCCCCTTGGTAGATGATTGAGAGCTTCTTGAACTGCCTTCACAGTACGCTTCCCATGAAGAGATTCAAGATGCAACTTGGCAAGTAGAAACCTAATCAACTGTGTCAGTAGATGCAGAGCTGCTGCCTCTCGGAATCTTACATACATCCCATTTGCACTTTTAATGATGTCTGATAAAATTCTCTCCTGTAATTGAGGTTTTTGCTCAATGTGTCTGCGTAGAGATTGTGATCTTTTGATATACATGTTGATAAAAATTTCAATATCTTCTTGTGCTGCTGCAATATTCCGTGATACAAGATTTGGAAGGCCCAATCCCTTTGGAGAAACACTTGACCGTGCAGTCATGAAGAAGTTGATCTTGTTGCCCACTGCTGTGAGATTTTGAAGCAGATCCTCCCGTTGACGCTCTGGATATTCATCCATGGCATCAACAACAATGAACACTTTTGAGAACTGTGCTATGCTGGATTTCAGTGTGCTGACAACCTTCTTCAGAGATGGCCTAGTAGTGCACTTCTCCTTGTGCTCTTTGTATAAAGTTTCCATGACGGTAGAGCCCACTTCTTTGCCAAATATGAGCTGCCTCCAGAGACTTGCAAGAAGCTCAGAGGGTGTTTGGCTGGCAGACTCTTTGTAGTCCAGATAGATGTAAGCTACACCAATATCTTCCGTGTTTTCGAATGTTGACTTGAGATGATCTACAACTTTGGATCTAGTATAGAATATCATTTGTAGTATGGGCAGTTAAAAGCAGAGAGGCAGCCTACGCAAGGATCGTCTTTCCTGCACCAGCTAAGAAGTTGAATGTGGTCAGTCTGAGGACAGCTAGGATGGAGAGATACTGACGCATTCCGCTGCACCAAAGAGTGTTATTGGAACCAGACTTCCACTGTATGAAGAATTCTTCCTGAACAAACCATTCACCAGTCCCTTCTACCCGAGCATCAGAGATATCTGCATGCCGTTGAAAGAAATTGATGGGAGAAAACCAGTTAATGATGGCTGTATGAGTGGCCTCATCTTCCTTTTCTTTGCCAATGCCCTGGTAGATCAACTGGTCTCCAGAACCAAGGTGCACATTGGGACCACCTCCAATACCTCCATGGCCACCCTGTCCCTGAGCCTCCCCTCCAACACCTCCGGTACCTCCTGGGTGAAATGAATACTAGCATTGGTATTATGATTTATTTTTCTCGCACCAGAAATGTTTATTGGCCTAGAATCCATTGGATAGAAAGTCTTATATGGCTGCAGATTGGAGGCAGATACAGAAAGCAGATGGTGGCTAGCAAGTGATCGAAGGGGGATAAGAGAGTAGGAGGTAACCAAGGTCTGCACATTGATAAGGGTCTACACAGCGATGCAATGTGGCAAGCATGTGCACAGCGATGCAGTGTGGCAAGCATGTGTATCAGAAGCAAGTGATGGCCGCTCAAGAGCCCTAGTCTGGTGGAATCTGTCTCCCATAATTATCCCAAATTCATCAGGAAAACCTGCAGACACTGGATAGTGCTGGATAGCACTGCATAGTGCCATAGTGCCCATAGGTACATCCCTACTATGCAGCACTATACAGCACTATGCAGTGCTGCCTCAGCCGCCTAATTCGGTGTTGTTGCTATTAATATTGCATTCTCCGCGGCATGTGTTTGTGCGCTGAGATGGTCTGTGCCCCAGATATAGTGTTGCCATGACACGGCTCGGCTCCGACCAGCCATCGAGCCGAGCTGAAAATTAGCTGAGCCCAGCTGGCCATTGACACGGCGGCTTTAGCGGCTTGGCTCATGGCTAAGCCACAGCTAGGCGCGGCTCCATTCAGCTTATAGCCTTAGCAACCCGTAACCATCAGAATTAATAAAAGCTTTTCAAAAATAGACTTGAATCTCCGTTTCAGCGGCCCTGCACCTGAGGAGCGGAGCTGACCAGAGCCGCAGCTCAAGCCGTGGCTATTTTAGTATAAATGGCTCGGCTCGGCTTTTTGATGTGATGGCTCTGGAGTCATCAAAAGCTAGTCTCTGTAACAGATACTCTAATAAATTTGATGACGGACAAGTATCAATATTAGAGTCTGTTAGCAATCACGGTACACTTGTTGGCCGGCTGCATGATTATGCAATCATGTGGCTGTGTCTCTGGACACCTTTTTCTCCGTACAACAATGGATAAAATACTGATAAATCTGAAAATATTTGGGTGTGTACCTATGCATGTGTAGAACATTCGCTTCTGCAATTTCTAAGCATTTTGGCATGCCTATGGCTCAGAAAGTTTTGGCCATCCAAAATGATTACATAATCGCCAAATTTTTCGCCTTCACTTCTTGGCATAAATGCTGGATGGAACCCTTAGCATTTATGGAGGACTTATGATATTTTCTAGCTCTCAGTTCACCCAAATATTCTCAGATTTATTGTTGCTGGACTGATCTCAGAACCTGAGGCCCAAAAATCAGTCAGCCGGCCGACAACGTGACCGTGATTGCTATCAGACTAATCAAAAGCCGAGCCAAGCGAGCCGTAGCCAAGCCATGGCAACACTACCCAGATATTATACAAAAATAGCAGACAACTGAATCTACTCGTTGGGCTACATAATACATAGTAACATAGAGGCTACATACACCGGCCAAATATCTGCCCTACCATCCCTCCCCTCGTCACCCACACCAGACTTTGCCAACCAAATACACCCCGTTCACATTTAGGGCTTCGACCCGGCCGTCGACGGGGACGGCCGTCACAACGACGGCCGTCTTTGGGCACATGACGGGCCCACCCGGCCGTCGTAGCTCAAAGCAAGGGCCAGCAACGGCCGGGTCCCGTTTCGACGGCCGTCGACGGGTTACTTCGGCTATCGGGGTCAAGTGACTTGAGTTGACAATAAATCATGACATATGAGCCCCCCGATAAAGCCGATAGGGTCAGCGGTGCTGAGACTGAGCACCATCAGTTGTTTCAGGCCTTAGATACGCTCGGAACAAGCATCTGGGTGATGAAATATGCTGACATCAGTACTCAGAGGCAAGATGCCGAGGTGCCGGAGCGGTTCCCACGCTCAACCCGTCGACGGCCGTCGACGTCCCGTGCCGGTATTAGACCCGACCGTCACCCGGCCGTCAAGAGAAGCTGGTCGAGCTTCAGACGGCCGGGTCCCGTCACGTCATGACGGGCCGGCGACCCGTCATTGCGACGGACGGGTCGAAGCCCTATTCACATTTTCATCTGGCTGGTCAGTGCAATGATTGCCGTCGAGGGACTCATGGTGAATATGGCGGCGTAAGCTAGTGGCATAGGCTGCTAAGAGGAGAGGAGTCAGTAGGGAGTAAGGTTGAGCACGGGTCCATCAGGAAAACACTAGCCAAGCCATAGTCCGGCGGTAGTAGTATAGCATCTATAGCATCCATAGTGCTGCATAGCACTATGCAAAGCCCATCAAGTGCTATGCAGCACTATGCAGAACCATAACCCCATTATATATACAAGACCCTGTCGGCTAAGTCTATCGGTATAAACGCCGTTCGATGTCTACGGGTGCAGTGTATTTTCGTCTACTCCTGTTCACACGGCGCCATGCATGACTTATAAGGGACCTCTGCCTTTGATTTCCCTCACTCCCATTCCCATCTGAGCTCACTCTCAACTGAAGAGCTGACAATCCCAGCTGGGGATTGTCGCGACCCGCACTTCTGTTTTAAGATTACTATAATTTAGTTAATATAATTTAATCTTGACGACTTCAAGTGCTAAATCATAGTCACAATAAATTGATTGTTCCGCCTGAATATTTTGATCCCCGTCTGCCGGCTAAGAAAAAGTACTACTAGGGCCCCAGCGGAGAATATGATATTAATAGTAATGTTAGCCGAACTAGGCGGCTGAAGCAGCACTGCATAGTGCTGCATAGTGCTGCATAGTAGGGATGTAGCTATAGGCACTATGGCACTATGCAGTGCTATGCAGCATGCTGCACTCTCCAGTGTGCCGTGGTTTTCCTGATGTCGGGTACGGGTCAGCAGACAGCTACCCGTACCCGTACCCGAGGAACCTGTACCCGACGCGGGTCCGGTCCGGTCCGAACCCGTAAGGGTACAGGTACGGGTCCCACCAATACCCGCGGGTCTGCAAACCCATCAGGTTGACCCGTACCATTTGGTGTGGACCGCCGTTGAAAATTGAAAAAATGAGAGTTTGATTTGAAGTAGCAGTCACTAAGATGCATCATCAGCGAACAGATTGTAGAAGCAAGAATTAGAGACACACCATCCTGTTCACCAACCAAAAACACAAGCTCATCGTCGCCATCGTCAATTGCAGTACAAGGCGGCGACAGTGGAGATGAAAAGGAAGAGACCGATCAATTGGTTGGCAGCTTTCCACAACTGTTCGCTGTCAAGACTTTGTTTGAAAAAATTGCCGAACAAACAGCAGGAGACCCGCGGATTACCTGTGCCCAGTCAGAAATTCTGACCCGGGCCCGTACCCGACTGACCCGTGAGTCCATTTCCGTGGGTAAAACCCGTACGGATCCAGACCCGTGCTCATCCTTAGTAGGGAGGAAAATACGCAAGAGCACTCACATGAACATCAATGATTAGGTGCGGTCAGAGTCCATCATTCTGTGGCCATTCTCGTTTGATTCTCATGTCCATTCTGATTCGATTCTTGGCCAAGAATCAGTGTAGAGTCGGGTCGTTACTCTGACCGTTCCGATTCTGAGGTGATTCACAACGCCCAATTCTGACCACACCATCAGACGAGAATTGGTTATAAAGGGCCCGCCGGGTGCCATGGCTATCAAGCCGTAGCCATAGGTCACATCATAGTCACAATTTCCAGAACGATCTTGGCTGATTGCTGACAAGTGCTTCCAACATTTTCACACATCGATCAACAGCATTGGCGGCCACCCGCCCGTCGCCCGCCATAGTGGCCAGATGAGAAATTACTTGAAATGCCTTCAAATTTGAGTAGACTAGGGTAAGATGGAACAATATGTAACAATTCACTTAACTACACTATTGAATGTATCTCAGACTGCACATTTTCAGCAGTTTGATGCACTTTTCATTAGATGGCGGGAAGCGGCGGGATGGAGGCGAGGGTGTGTCGGGCAACGGCTGGAAGGACAGGGACTCGACACACTTAGTTACGATCAATGATGAGTCTAGACCGAGGTGACAAGGGCCGAATCACGCTTAACCGCAGGCGTAGCCATACGGGATTTTTTGGCAGAGTACGGCTCGATAGCCGTGGCACCCGAGCGGGCCCTAATTGATTCTGGGTTGGATTCTGATGTAGTTCCGCCTCGAAGGCGGACAACGATTCTCGTCTGAATTGATTCTGAGTACTTCATGTAATCGGTTTTTTTGATTTTCGACGTGGGGAGGTTTTTCAGACACGGTTAAAAGTCAGAACCACTTCATCTTTGTTATACTTGACGCCACTGAGTCACAAATTTTGTAGTCTTTCCAATGAACTCTA